>ML801422.1:115877-149322 GCA_009831015.1 Picea engelmannii | reverse complement strand
TTTATGTTTGTCAACCATAGGGTCATCACTATTTCTATGCATATAATCAACTATCATTATTTTTATCTGCATGTGTATAAAAAATTATCACTTTTTCTATCTATTGTACATAGAAACATGTGTAGACACATAAATGACACGAGGATTTGTTTTCACCTTGGGGGATTTGATCCTTGTTGAAGCATGATAAATCCAAAGTTAAGATGTTTATGCTAGTATTTTAAAAATTGTTACATAAGTTTAAATTTGGTTTTAGAGTGGTTATTTCCATGTTTTGTTCATCATCTTTGGGCATTGAATAACCGGAATTCTTATTGAGAAGGTGAAGTTATGACACATTGACACATGTTAAAGATGTTTTATTATGACAAAAAATGATGATTACCCTTTTAGTGAAAGTAGATTTTTTTAAAAGCTTATTCTTATTCTTATTTTGGATGTGAATTTTATTTTTGGGAAGATTTGACCTTGGGTTTTTATGTGATTTTTCATTTTGTATTCATAAGCAATCTCTTAATTAAATCATATTTTCTTTAATAACACCAAACAAAGCACATAATATATTTGTAAGTTTTCATTTCCAACTATACTCATATAAGATATGGGATTTGATACCATAAACTCTATATAACAACTTCACATCTAACCTTGAACCCCAAGTATTAACTACTAGAATAGGAAGGTAGAGATATTGGTCTGGAAATTTAACATGCAATTATAATCCTGCATTGATAATATCATCTTTGAAAAAATAATAAAGCTAATTAAAAAACCATCCTTCTTCCTCTTCATAAGAAAACCATAATTTGTAAATTAGTGGTGAAAGGAATAAGTTAAAAGGTGATCAAGTTGAAGAACAATTTTTTTAAAATTGAAAACTAATTAACATTTTATTATTACAGAATAAACAAATCTCACTACTTAGAATAACAACTAAGTTTTATGTTTCTTCACAGAGAAAAAATCTCTCCAAATTTTAGATAGGATAATTGTGGATTCATTGTTTTCCAAATTTAATAATAATTGTTGATTTCGAGTGAGTAACATTAAAAATTTCAACATTTCATTTAGTTTGTATCTTTAAATTGAAGTGGAAATGCATATTTACATACTAATTAAATCATTCATTGTTCTTGACAAATCTCTCCAACCTTTCTCCACTACCCTAAATGAAAAATCTGTTCTTTCAAAAAATTTCAAATTTTCCTTCTTTGGTGTTTCAACTTTCAGTTAGAGAATATGTATTTCTTAACTCAAAATTTTTGTCCCAACTAGATGGGCTCCTTTGGCTACCGCCTCCCACTTATCGCTGCAATATATGGGTGTCCATGCTTCATGATTGAAACTATTATATCTCTTAACTCAAATTCTTAAATATAAAAAATGCATGCAGCACTATACCAAAGCAATAGGTAAGTAATGGTTTCTAGAAATGGAGACCTGAATCAAATTCGAGGAAATAGAAACATCTAGAAAAATATGGAAGCTTAACTAAAGGACTGTTGTAAGTTACTATAAGTAGTGAATAAAAAATTGCAACATCCCATTGCCCACTGTCGGTAATGGCCTCAAGATAATTGAATTTCTACATGTTCCAAAAAAGTTTCCTCAAATTGCAACATCCCACTGCCCACTGTCGGTAATGGCCTCAAGATAATTGAATTTCTACATGTTCCAAAAAAGATTCCTCAACTCGAGTATTTGATAAAAAATGAACAGTGAACTCATGGAAAGAAGAAAAAAATCAGATGGCAGTTCATGAAAAAAAACTTGATAAAAGAACTCTCAGTTCTATTTGTAAGTGATTTGCAATTTTTTTTTTATTGGTAATGAATATGTAGAAAGTTTGGAAGGACTAATGAATTCAAAACAAAAAACCCTCTATTGCCAGAACCCATTCGACACAGTATTTTATGGCAATAGTTCCGACAAAATTGAGCAATACACTAATCAAGTTTTCTCAACCATCTTAAATTGAGAAATACACTAATCAAGTTTTCTCAACCATCTTGAATTTTGCAAAAACCTGTGACTCTGTGGTGAGAATCACTATCCATCCCTTGTCTACATCTTCCGCACCCAATCCATTCCCTCTGCCATCTGTAGAGTGATATGAAACAACCCTGTCATAGTAACTTTCATCTTGAAGCAAATTTGTGTCTCTTGTCCACATAAATATATGTAACATTCTTCAGCCAGATATATCTCCACGGAGAATGTCGTACACTTGATATTAACCATGACTATTACTATCTTCAAATCTTACATGGAAACTGCTGGTAATAAAACACATGAATATTGCATTATGTGAATGCATATTCTCTAGCCACACAGGAGATTTAACTGTGGTTGTTGTAGGGACATCCAGAACTGTAATACATCAAAATTATTCAGCACACATCGTATTACACTCTCATGAAAAATCTGCGCAAATTTTATCAATTCATTTGAGTTTCTTGTTCCGATTCAAAGTTTGAATTATGATATCAAATCCAATACTAATCCAACTTTCTTGGTAAAAATTAAAGACCCACCTTGTGATCATTGGATTTTCCACTCAGTATAGCAATTGACCTATAATAGGGCGATCTCTACACAAATTTGGACCAAATTCAGCTAGTATAATTCTATGAGACAAGTACAGTATATTGCTTTTAAATTCAAACTATGACATGCTTGGCTGCTACTATCTATCTTCCACAACAAACCAATAATATCACACACCATTCAACACCACAGACCAACTGTATGCCTTTGCCACAGGATCAAGACAAGCATATTCATAGGGGTCTTATATATATATATATATATATATATATATATATATATATATATAAGAATGTAAACCGATATAAAAAGTAAGTGGATACTCACAAAATTGGAAAGCATAGTTCCAAATAACACCATTGTGTGTTGAAATCTGGAGACAATTCAGCCGGTTGATCTGACCCAATGCTTCTATGCTCTTCAGCTCCCAACACGCCTCTGCTTTAATCTGTTCCAGTGATCCCAGACCTTCAAGATTCAATGTTTCCAGTTTGACACACCCATTTCCAGTTTGCCCGTTAGATTCCCAACCGAGTCTTAAAGTGTCTGCAGAGTAACAAAATCTTAACATACGATGGTAAATAATCATCCACCATGATCTACTGCTTTCTAAAATGGAAGATGGATCTCATGCAGTCCGAGATCAAATAATTCTTTACATGTATCGACATTCCCCCGCCATGAATTGGGTGCGTTCATAAATTCAAATTTTCTTGCTAAAAGGGAAGATGGATCTCACACAGTCTGATATCAAACAATGCTTTACATTTATTGACTTTCCCCCGCCATGAATTGGGCACATTCATAAATTCAAATTTGGATGGCTCTGCAGTGTATATCTGTCGCATCCAAGGAGAGCGTTTAAAATTTTGAATCTACCTGTACTATCATGGGAAATGGATGCATGTCCATTGCCATGTCGAGCTGATGATGGTATTGGCATGGGATTTGGAAATGCATCCATTCATGCTATGGTGAGTAGTGCGCGATGGATGCAGTGATGGTGTTTGATGTACATCACCATGCAGCTAGGTGGATAGTGCTAGTCAGCTGTCGATCGGAGATTCAGAGGACGTACTGTCAGAATAAGGGATTTGCGAGAGTCGACAAAGGTCCAAATCGTTTGACCTTTAGCCTATGCCAATATTTTTATGTGTTTGAGGTAATATATATAGAAGTGTTAATGTACACACCTAGTCTACAAATGTCACATCGAGAGAAGAAATTGCATCTTCATTTAGTGGTTCACATAGATATTAAAGAGTTGTAGTTGATCGTTTATATATATATATATATCACTTGTCATTTCATAGACAATACACACAAAATGTCATCATCATGAGATCACCTGGGAATCTCCACTATACACACCAATTATTAATGAATATCTTCCATTAATGACTTCCTACATACATGTTTTATAGACACATCACACACAATATCAAGCCAAAATGAGAGCACATGGAAATCTCCATTGTTCAGAGCCATTAGTAATGGATATTTTCCATTGCTTTATTTAACTCTTTAGCTTGCTTCTCCACATGAAGTACTTCTACTAGTGCTATCTTAGCAAGGGCATCGTCAAGGTTTTATTTTTTTATTTTATTTTTTTCTTTTTCCAAAGATTTCTTGAATGGATTGGGATTTGATCTCAATATTTTCCTTCATGAACCTTATTTAGAAGCTCATCCACTTCTCAATGTAATGTCCATACATCCCTCATTCAGGTAAGATGTTTTTTTTTTTTTTTTCCCCAAAGATTTCTTGAATGGATTGGGATTTGATCTCAATCTTTTCCTTCATGAAACTTATTTCGAAGCTCATCCACTTCTCGATGTAATGTCCATACATCCCTCATTCAAGAAAGATACCACATAATTTTTTTTTGATAACAAAGTGTAACATACCCAACTTTCATGCTGGGCTATGTTACTACCAGGTCGACTAACATATCAATTCATATGCGGAAAATACATGCACCATGACATACATGCATGCCGTTATCATTAATTCCTAGAACTCAATAATGCAAACATTTAAACATGTATAAAAAAATCTAAACATTCACAACAACATTCATAAATATAAATTACAATGTAAATGTAGCATTCTATCACAACATTAAACAATAAATAACACAATGATCAAAACATTTTACTCAACTAGCTATAGATGAAGGATGTTCCTCCCAACCGTAATCTCTATTGCAACAATTCTCTCTACAACAAGCCACCCTCAACATAGATGATGTTAGGGGCTAAATTTCATCAATGCGCTAATTTTCCATGGTTTTTTGCCAAAAAATGATTCACTACTTTCCGTTTTTTCTAAAAATGATTCGCCCAAATTCCATAGAACAAAATTATTTTATCTTAAAAATCACCAAAATTTTGTAGAAACTATTTAAAATTCTTATAAATTTGAATATTTTTACAAAACTATCGCCAAACATTTAACATTTTGCATATTAAGATCTAGTACAAGATTAGCCCATGTTTCTACATTTTAATACAAATTTCCATCCTTAAAATTATCCTTGACCCTCGAGCTAGGGATATGATTCCAAAAGGAGAGATAAGCTCCTACGAGTGTTTACAAACCATTGTAATAACTCAAAACTCACTAAAACACAATGACACAACTTTTATAGCAATTCCAACTGCCTAACCCTTTTCCTCATTGATCTAGGATCTTTTCATCGACTGACTTATAAAGAATTGCATTAAATGAGCATAAATTAAAGTGCACCATTAAAGAAGGAAAAACTCAAATATGAAGAGACATAAGCATCAAATCTGAACACAAAAACTTGATAACGGAGTTCGTCTCTGGTGGAATACATCTCTGGGTCCTGATCTCAAATGGGTAGGCTCTTTTATTAACTCAGCAAAAGAATTTGTCAAAATACATAAGTATACCTCATTCTGAAATCAAGCTGCAAAAGTAATGCTCATATAAGAAAATAGACAACACCACTGGATTCGTGGTGTCAAATTACCCAAAAATGATTGTCTCCACGCCTCGATCCAACTATGGCACTCCCAGGCCCAAGAAGATTTTTTTCTCATTTTTCGTGCCCCTCTGCAACATGCATTAATGACTGGACTACATAGAATTTCGTTCCCAAGCGGTCATACCGTACTCACACCTGTCCCTCTGGTTGGGAGGACTCAACATTTAAGTAAATTTCACGACGTTGGTTATAATGTAAGGCCGTTTCCCTGTTGGTTTGCGCTGAATTATTAAGGTGCATATGGGGGGAGGATGTCCTAGGGTCAAACCCGCGAACCTCCCCCTTTTGGGTTTGTATAGTTGCAATGTATATATATAACATATGGTTGTTCCACTATGTTTAGCAGTGGTGCTAATTCATATCCTAATGGTTTAAATCATGTCCAAGTTTAGCGTGGTCCGCCAGATTTAGCGGACTCACCAAACTTAATATTTTTTTCAAAATCCACTCACAAACTGTTATTGTTCTTTTCCTGCCAGCCACGTGGCAGCCTCTGATTGGGACACATGGAATCCTCCTAAGTCATCATGCCAAGTTAGCACGCACGTTTTCCTCTACCAAGTCATCATGCTACTTCAACACGCCATGTCACCGTACGTACCGTACAGACTGCCACATGGCATGATTTGATTGGTCCACGGATCGGCCCAAAAATGCCAAAACTGGGTGACATGTGGCAGCCTTTGGTGCTGTAACATCACCATGCTGAAATCAACATGACACATGTCACCTTCCTTCTCCTACCATGTGTTTTGTACGGATGCCGACGTCATTTGTACAAATGTTGACTCATCCCCTGTTGGCTGGGCTAGGTTGACCAAACTTTGACTGTGAATATCTTTCAATCCATAACTCTTTTTGACAAACCGTTTACGTCGCTAGAAATATTGCAAGACACTCTTTGCAAGTATGCCATTTTTACTGAGTTTTTGGAACTTTGAATTTTTTCCCTTTCTCTATCTGCTGAAGCCATTCTGGGCGTCCTGAGTTGCCTTTGCAAGTTTTGAGTTGTTCTTAGCCTTCTCTGTATCCTTTTTGGATCACGCCTTCCCAATGAGAGCTTTTTGGGCCACCAAAAGCTTTCATCAATCAACAGGTAAGTGAGGGAAAAGTCCCCTCACTTTGTCATTCTTTGTCCACTTTGCCTTGCTTTGATGTGCGCCCTTTAAGCCTACTTTAATATAATCAACATAATCCCTGCATGAATTCCTCGTCCTCTTTTCCATGATGATATATTCATGTAACTCATCCAATTAATCAGGTGCAAACTCATCAACTGAAGGCGTTGAAACTTCCTCATCTTGATCCATGATCATGGGAGGCTAAAAACGTTTCAAGTTCTCAACGTTCACAACCGAGTAAATTTGCATATAAGGTGGAAGATCCAGACAAAAAGCATTGGTACCACTTTTCTCCAAGATAGTGAAGGGTCCATAACGAATGGGATTGAGTTTCTTGCCCTTAACCTTCAATCTTTCCTTGTTGATGTGAAGCCATCCCCGGTCTCCAACCTGGAACTGATGATCAACCCTGTGCTTGTCATGCTGAGATTTATACTATGCTTTAATTTTCTCTAACTTTTCCCTGACTTCCTGGTGTATATGTTGGATCCTCTGGATGAACTTGCGGGTTCTGTCCTCTATTCGTTCTTCATTCACATCGTCATCTATCCCATACATAAAGTCCAAAGGAACCTTGGGTAGGTACCTAAAACATGTCTCAAAAGGTGAACTCTGAGTGAATGAATGTAAATATCAATTGTAAGCATGTTGTACATAGGGTATATGTTCATCCCATAACTTGGGATGCTTGTTGCAGTAGCCTTAAAGAAAAAGTACCACTGTTTGATTTACTGCCTCTATTTGTCCATTGTTATGTGGATGGAAAGAAGTGCTCCTATTCAATTTGTTGTCCATCATCCTCCACAATATAGTCCAAAAGTCCCCTAGGAATCGAGTATCTCAATCCAAGACAATGGATGTGGGTAACCCAAAGTGAACCCAAACAGACTGAAAGAAGAGATTAGCAATCTACTCCGCAATGATCTTCTTTTTACATGGCATCAAGATACACATCTTTTTGAACCTATCCACTACAACATACAAATAGTCATGACCTCCTTTGGTCATTGGTAAACCCCCTACAAAATCCATGGAGATACTTTCCCATGGATGGGATGGAACAGGAAGTGGTGAGTATAGCCCCAGTTTTGTATTAGTGGGCTTACAAGTAGAACACATCACACACCCCTTTACATATTTAGATACAATTTCTTTCATTTGAAGCCAGTAACAAAACTTCTGCAAATGAGCCATAATTTTTCCTACCTCAAAATTCCTAGACACAAGAGAAGTGTGAGCTTCTCGTATTACATGGACTCCTTCACTTGTAGGAATACATAGCTTTCCAAGATGGCAGAGTAGTTTTCCCTGCAGACAATAGTTCTCTACCTGTGCACCATGGGTTAGCTTCTCATACACTTCTTTAAAATCTTCATCGATGGCATATTGTTCTACATAGCTATCATGAGATAAAGAAGTATTCTTCAAAATAATAGAAGCAACAATAGGAGGTCTAGAAACCATATCGACTACCTTGTTACTTGTACCCTTTTTGTACTTGATTACCAAACGAAATTGTTGTAGAAAACCGATCCATCTGTAGTGTCGATATTGTTGCAATTTAGTCAGTGCTTGGAGATACTGTAAGGGTTGGTGATCTATATGTATGATTGTTTCCTTCCCTAACAAGTAGTGTTTCCATTTCTTTATGCTTTGGACTAATGCATACAAATATTTATCATATGTAGGATAGTTAACAATAGCTTGGTTAAAATTTTCAGAGTGGTAATAGATAGGCTTACAATATTGCATCAATACTACACCCATGGCGTATCCGCTGACATCTGTCTTGATCTGAAAGTACTTTTGAATATTCGGTAGTGCTAATACAGGTGCGACATTGATCTTCTCCTTCAAAGTGTCGAAATCCTTTTGTTTCTTTCCTTCCCACTAAAAAGTGTTCTTCACACTAGTTAAGGCATGCAAAGGAGTTGCTATAAAGGAGAAGCTGGAAATAAACCTCCTCCAATACTGGACTACACCTAAGAAGCTTCAGACTTCGGTTACACTTTTTGGCTCAGGAAAATTTACAATTACATCAATTTTGGAAGGATCAGTTTTTAATTGTCCTCCTCCTACAATATGACCTAAGTACACAAGTGCATTCTTTCCAAACTCACATTTAGACAATTTTACATACAACTTTTTCCTTTGCAAAGTATCCAATGCTTGCTTTACATGCCTCACATGTTCATCCCAAGTCCCTCTAAAAATAAGAATGTTGTCTAAATACACAATCACAAAGTCATCTAGGAAAGGCCATAATACATCATTCATCACACGCATGAAAGTTTCCAGAGCATTACAAATCCCAAACGACATAACTAACCACTCAAACAATCCCTGTTTGGTTTTAAAGGCAGTTTTCCATGCATCCTTTTCTACGACCCTAATTTGAAGATATCCACTGCGTAAATCCAACTTAGTGAAACAAACAACATTTTTCAACTGATCAATTAAATCATCTATATGAGGAAGAGGGTATCGATTTTTCACTATGACTTTATTTAAGGCCCGGTAATTGACACACATTCACCATGTTCCATATTTCTTTGGCACCATCATGATCAGAGAACCACAAGGAGATGAACTAGGCCTGATGACCCCTTGATCCAATAATCCCTGTACCTACTTCTTGATCTCTGTCATCTTCACAATTGACATCCTGTACATGGGCACATTAGGAAGAGGTGAATCCTGCTGAAGATGTATCTCATGTTGGATTTCCCTCTTAGGAGGTAATCCATCTGGTTCTTGAAAAATATCATCATACTTAGAAACAATATCAATTAATTCATTTTTATGAGATGGATCACATCGTCGGATGTCCTGACATATTTCTCTCTTACGACCATGAGTACATATCTTTTATTAGTGTTTATGAGTCTTTTCGTTTTCCTTGTACTAACAAGTGTTGTATTTACCTTCATGTTGTGAGATCTAACAATATATTCCACTCCCCTTTAGTAAGGTGTTAGTTGTTCTCATGACAGAATATGACTTCTTTTCTATCATAAAGATAAGGACTTCCCATCACTATGCCACATATATCAAGTGGTACAACATCCAAATCCACTTCATCAATAAACTTTGAAGCAATAGAAAATTTGACCCTACATTGTTTGGTGACATTAAGTTTTTCTTTATCACATACCTAGCCAAGAGGATAAGTCTTCAGATGTCGTTTTTTTTCAAGACCCATATTATTGACAAGTGATTCAGATATTAATTTTACTTGGGAACCCAGATCAAATAATGTATCTATCTTAGTGTGTTTAGATACAACTCTTATATGAAATAATTCATTCCTCTTTCGTTCATCATCACGAGATTCTTTATTGGAACTTGAACTAGCATGAAGGGAATCTTTACCTTGTACTCCAATCGTTGTGATCTTTCCTTCATCCCCTGAATTAGAACGAAGATCTTGTTGCACTATAGCAATGGTTTTTGTCTTCCCTTTTCCACCGAACTGTTTCGGTTTCTTTTCTGGATGCAGTTTCCAACAATTTTCTTCATCGTGACTGATTTTCTTGCAATGAGTGCAAGATGGCTTTCCTCCTCTTGTCACAATGGAAATCTTCCTTTCCTTCCTTTTAAACTTCTTAAAATTTTTATGTGGGAGATTGGAAGGTTTCTTTGTGGGATCTTCTTGAACATGCTTCCCCCTGTTCTCAAGGCGAATGGCTTGCACACAATCTTCGTCAAGACTAGCAGGGATGATTTTAGGGGCTAAATTTCGCTCATGGGCTAATTTTCCATGGTTTTTCCAAAAACGAGATTTTTTATTTTGAAAATGATTCGCCCAAATTCTATAGGATAAAATTATTTTACCTTAAAAATCGCCAAAATTTTATAAAAACAATATAAAATAATTAGAAATCTGAGTATTTTTACAAAAATATCGCCAAACATTTATAGTTGACATATGAAGGATTAGTAATATTCGCCAAGGTTTCTACATTTTAAAATAAATTTTGATCCTTAAAATCATCCATGAAGACTAGTGGGGTTAAACAAGAGAAAAGTATTACGAATATAACTGTGAAGTGCGCCAATATACTTCATTAAAGTTTCACAATAATCCAAAGGAATGTTCAATGCAAGAGATTTCTTCCTAAATTCTTCTCTGAAATTTTGTACAGTTTGACCTTTACTTTTCCTTAAAGTTTTCCATTACATCATTGCTTAATGTAAATACCCTAATGGATAAAATTGCTTCCTTATCACTGATTTAAATTCCAACCACGAGGAAAAAAGATTACCACACGTACTTTTGTCCTGAAGCTTTCTCTCCCACCATACGAGAGCAGTGCCTTCCCACTGAAGAGAATCCAGTTGCACTTTAACTTCCTCTTCATCAATATGTTGAACACGACAATATACTTCAACCTTTCAGATCTAATTATCTAGATTTTCAGGATTATCATCTCCATTAAAAATAGGTAAAGAAAATTTTACATCAAGTTTTAATAACAATTTCTTAAAAGAGGCTTTATGGATAGAATGATGAGAATGATGAGAATGCTCAGAGGAAGAAGAACTAGAAATTGAAGGTGAAGAGGGAGGCTCAGGAGGATCTCCTCCAGCCTCTTGGTTTACTGAAGCATCATCATTTGCATGTTCTTCCTTTTTCTTCCCTTTCTTTTTCATCCTCTTCTCGTAACCTCCATACATTCGTTCGACCATTTCTGACATGCGATAAAATACAATATGAAAGTTTTTCTCTTGTTCATCATGCTTGTCCTCTTCTGCCATTTTCTTCCTTCAGGATGCAAAACCAACTTTGGGATTCAAATTGTTAAGAGTTCCTTCACCCTTCTTATTCTTGGCCCTAGTAAGAATTCACACTCAATAATTTAATTCAAAGACGACTTCTCTGATACCAACATGATCTAGAATCTTTTCATCGAGTGACTTATAAAGAATTGCATTAAATGAGCATAAATTAAAGTGCACCATTAAAGAAGGAAAAACTCAAATATGAAGAGACATAAGCATCAAATTTGAACACAAAAACTTGATAATGGAGTTCATCCCTAGTGGTCTACGTCTTTGGGTCCTACTCTCAAATGGGTAGGCTCTTTCACTGACTTAGCAAAAGAATTTGACAAAATACATAAGTACACCTCATTCTGAAATCAAGCTGCAGAAATAATGCTCAGATCAAAAAACAGATAGCACCACTAGATTTGTGGCATCGAATTACCCAAAAATGTCTATCTCCATGCCTTGATCGGACTCTCGCACTCCTAGGCCCAAGAAGAAATTTGTCTCGATTTTTGTGCCCCTTTGCAACCTGCATTAATGATTGGACTACATAGAATTTTGTGCTCAAGCAGTCATACCATATGTGTGCCTCTCCCTCTGGCTGGGCAGACACAAAATTTAATTAAATTTCTCAACGTTGGTTACAATGTAAGGTCGTTGTCCTATTGGTTTGCGCGGAATTATTAAGGTGCATATGGGGGGAGGAGGTCCTGACGTCAATCCCATGGGCCTCCCCCTTTTGGGTTTGTATAGTTGCAATGTATATATATAACATATGGTTGTTCTTCTATGTTTAGTGGTAGTGATAATCCATATCCCAATGGTTTAAATCATGGCCAAGTTTGGCATGGTCCGCCAGATTTGGCGGACTCGCCAAACTTAATATTTTTTTCAAACTCCGCTCACGGATTGTCATTGTGATTTTCTTGCCTACCATGTGGCAGCCTCTGATTGGGCCATGTGGTGGCCTCCCATTGGGCCACGTTTTCCTCTTCCAAGTCATCATACCACATCATCACACCATGTCATCATGCCACATCAGTGTACAAACTGTACAAACTGTCATGTGGCACAATCCGATTGGTCCACGAATCGACTCGAAAATGACAAAACTAGGTGACATGTGGTAGACTTTGGTGCTACCATGTCACCATGATGATGTCATCATGACATGTGTCACCTTCCTTCTCCTTCCACATGTGTTTTACGGATGCTGACGTTAACAGTATAGATGTTGACTCATCCCCTACTGACTGGGCTAAGTTGAACAAACTTTGACTAATAATATATTTCAATCTGTAACTCCATTTGATGATTTGTTTGCACCGTTAGAAATCTTGTGAAAATTTCTTCATGATCATGTCATTTTTACAGAGTTTTGGGAAATCTAAATTTTTTCCCTTTCTCTATCTGCTGAAGCCATTCTGAGTGTCCTGAGTTTCCTCTGTGAGTTCTAATTTGTTATTAGCCTTCTCTGGATCCTTTTTGGATCACCCATTAGTATGCACAACTAAAGGCATGGTATTTCTCTCTCTGCATGAAAATCCATCAGACAATCCCCAACCCCTCCATGGTTCCATCACAGACTGACCAAGAATCTTTCTGTTGGGGGCTCCAAGAAATCCAACTGCAAGAGGAGTTCTAACACATCATATACAATTTCTCTTTGGGTAATTTATCACAAGAAATCACTCAAAATCATACCAACCTCCTTCTTATGAAAATTACTAGGTTGAGCAAGTTGTCTTCGGTACCCCCTATGGCTAGCCACTCTTTCTGAACACTGAGCTCCATTTTTCCTCACTTCCTTCCCTTTATAAAAAATATTCTTCCTTCCTCCTCGAAAATCCTCCTCTCCCATGATTTCTTGACTCTTACTCTTCCCCTAAGGATGATTACACTCAACCCATGTTATCACAACTTAGTGGTATTACTTCCTCACCCAACCTCTTACATGAATTCAATGATTGAGTGTTTAATAAGTCAAAGGGATAAATGCATAAATGAAAAACTAATTAATGGAGATGAATTGATACTTAAGGCATATGGAACCTCTCAAAACCCCCACTAAGCCCCCTCTCTTGTGGAATCATATTCCCCCATTATTCTTGTCCTTACCTGTCTAGCCGTAAACATTGTTTTTCATTTTATTATTTTCAATGTACAATGTTTACATATTACATTTATTATCCCTCGACCATTCATAATACTTACAAATATACAATGCTACATTTCACTACAAGGAGAACACATTCTTGTGAAGGTTTTTATGGAACCTCCCCGAAAAATTCATCCATTATCTGTTTATAGCGGAGGTTGCAAGCAGAGGCGGGCGACCAAAGGTTTCATTAGATTTTTTTTTTGGTGCACTTTTATGGAACATATGCATCGGTGCACATCTAAATACTACCATACCGGTGCTTAACTTTCAAACACCCCGTCACAATTCATAGCGGAGGTGGGCGGCCATAGGTTTTTGCAGAGTTGTTTTTTTCTCGGTGTGCCTTTCATGCATATACACATGAGAGAATTCATGAACAGTCACGACCTAGTGCATCCATGTTCCAGTAGCACCACCATACTTTATAATAAAATTACATGCACCAAATAAATCACACTAGTGCCATTGAACAACACACACACCGATGCGTCTAACTACTGAAAAGTGCACCACGGTAAGGTAAATACAAAAAATCACCAAATGATTTTCATTGTTATAGTGCATCTCGTACTTCCAAACTCTCATGAAATCACCCATGCTCACAATTTTTCCTAAGACGCCTTGTTTTTAGTGCTCTACACCAACTTGGATAGCTCCATTGGTGGATTCCACACATTTCCAAAATTTGGAAATTAGCACAATTTTTCATTTCCTCTCAACTGTGAAACCATGCCTCCTCAGGACAAAATAAAAGGTAAATTATTCATTTCCTTCCTATTTGCATTCTCATCCAATCAAAATTACAATTTAGCTTGAAATTTGACATTGTTTTCAATTTTTTGCGGTGCACCTAAATGGTTAAACTCACCCTGAAGCAGTGCATATTGTGTTAAATACATAGTGAGCACCATCGCTAGTGATTCCATAGATGTTCACACCGACGCTATTAAATCTAGTGCACTGCAATAAATTACTAAAAAAGCAGAGCAATGCATCCTTCGAAATGCCCCGACATTGGCACAAAATGGGCTTATACCTGCACTGACACATTACACTTCATTAACCGCATTTCTAGCTCAATGATATATACAATTTAACCTAGAATTGCACTAAGTTTAATCAATCGCATCGGGGCATACCTGAAACATAACGCCCTAGAGCATCAATGTTTAAATGCACTTCCATACTTTATAATAAAATGATATGCACTGAATAAATTGCACCAGTGTCATTGAATATTATGCCCTGATGCACCTAAATGTCGAAAGGTGCACCGAAGTAGGGTAAATATAAAAAAATTACCAAACCGATTTTCATTGTTACAATGCCTCTCGTGCTTTGAAATTCTCAAGCAAGCAATGGTGCTCACCTTTCTTCCTAAGACACCCTGTTTTTGGTGCTCTACACTGACTTGAGTAGCTCCATTGGTAGATTCCACATATTTCAAAGTTCTGGAAATTACCACAAATTTTCATTTCATCTCAATGGTGAAACCATGCCTCCTGGGGACAAAAGAGACCAGGTCAATTATTTATTACATTCCTATTTGCATTTTCATCCTATCAAAATTACAATTTAGTTTGAAATTTGTGATTTTTTTCAATTTAGCGCAGTGCTCCTAAAAAATTTGGCTCACCCCAAAGTGGTGTGTACTATGTTAAATAAACAGTGAGCACCACCTTTGGTGTGACTCATATAGATATGTACGCATCGATTCTATTCAAGCAAGTGAAACGAGATGAATTATTAGAAACAAAGTGATGCGTCCATCAGAACACCGTGAAACCAATGCATAGTGGGATTCTACCCACACCGGTACACTTCACTTCATTAACTGCACCTCTAGTTCAACGATATATAAAATTTAACCTAGTGGTACACCAATTTTAACCTACCACACTGGGGCGTACCTGAAACATAAAGCCCTGATGCGTGAATGTTCAAACACACCGCCATACTTTATGAAAAACATACACACACCGAATAAATGAAACCACTTCCATTTAACATTACGCACCAGTATAATTCACTTAAATAACGACATCGATAAGATAATGATTTATAAAATTTAATGTAGTAGCGCAAGAATTATAATCCAATGCACTAGTACTGTATACAAAAATGCACCGGGACATATATTTCCTGAATTTTCATAGCGTGGTGTCTCATTGGGTGCCTCATTCCTAGCACTCTCTCCTTTACAACAGGGTGTGTCCTTCAGAAATCCTTGAAACCAGCACACAATGGGCTTCTACCTACACCAACACATTTCACTTTATTAACTGCACTGCTGGCTCAACGTTATATGAAAATTTAACTTAGTGATGCACCCATTTTAACCAACCACACCAGGTTGTACCCGAAACATAATGCCTCGACACATAAATGTTCAAATTCACTTTCATACTTTATAAAAAATATGCACACACTGAATAAATCGAACTGGTTCCATTTAGCATTACCCATCGGTACACTTCACTTAACTAATGACACCACTAACATAACGATTTATAAAATTTAATGTAGCAGTGCAACCATTGTAATCCAACGCACCAGTATTGTATATAGAAATGCATTGAGACATATATTACCCAAATTTTCATAGTGGGTCATCTCATTAGACACCTCCTTCCCGATAGTCTATCCTTTTCAACAAACCGAGGTACAAAACATCGGTGATCCACTATCATGGTGGTACTTGTGCATTAATAGTAACACATTACACCGATAAAAATATGATAATGAAATTTAGCTTAGAGGTGCCCACCAGTCCAATAAATGCACCGATGTCGTAAAGAAAACATCACTAGTAGACAACATACCAGTGCTCTAGTAGACATGGTGCACCGATGTGTTTGGTTTAACAAAGGGAACCATGGATTTGTGTGCTATAAATTTCCGCATTGTGGTGTGTCTTTGTTAACAAGATGAACTAGTGTTGTTAAAAGAATTGAGTCAGTGAATATAGTCCTATGATATGCACCACTTAGCCATGTTGTTGTTTTTATATAGTGCACCAAACTTGGGGCGTATGATCTATTGGAGGTGCACCGGTTGATTTTAAATATTTTTTTGCAAAAAAAACAAAAATTGGAATTTTTAAATACACGTCATTTGTATATATATTTGTTTTATAATTTCAATTTATTTTATCTTTATATATGTTCCTAACAATATTTGTATGTGAATAAGAGATGATGAGGATGAGAGGAGAAGGAGGTGAGGCAACGACAGGTCGAGACGTACGTATTTGTGCATGAGTGGGAGGCCAGGGAGAGGGATAGGGAGGCTTACCCTTGACCTATTTCATAGCATACACATTACCTTTTGATGGATATTGGCCTCCTGAATTTTTATCAGGAGGGTACACCCCTTAGGGGAAACTCTTCATTGTTACAAAAATTGATTTTTCATTGGGATCATGCAAGATAGGGTTTCAGGGTTGGTCCCGATACATGGTATCATCCAATATAGGAGGATGTTTATTTCATCAATGGGTTGTCTAGGAGGGGGGTGTATTTTCCCCATTTCATTGCACTACCACCTGGTGTTGCAGGAGAGACCCAACTAGCATATGTGTAGAGATACGTTAGTTGGGATATTATTTCGACTTCAGGGTTCCAAGTTCATGGTGGTCAGCTGCAGATAGCTGTATTTCAGAGAGAGGATGTTAAGTGCCTATGTTATATACTCTTGTCACTATCAAAATATATCTCTAATGGGTAGCACATTATTTTCTCTATGTTATATTATGTAGATAGTTTACTGTAGGATCCCCAATTGATTAGGTGGGTGGGTGTTTTTTTGAGACAATTTTTTTGTGCATTATCATTATCACTTTGTTTTGTCCAGGAAAAGATTCTTCCCATTCATATCTGAGTTGTATACACTATTGTTTGAGAGGGTTCATTCCACTTGGCCAATGGTACCCCGCTTTCCTGCTAGGCCTATCTTTGATGCAGGTATATTCATACGGGGGAAGTTTATGCCCAATAGGGGCCAACCCAAGTTTCTCATTACTTTGGTAGGAAGGGAAGTCTTTGATTTATCGTCTAGTGAGGATGATAATTTCTTTGATACCGTAGAGTACCCATACATGGGGATATAATAGAGAGGATGTCCAAACATCTGATTTACAATAGAGGAGAAATTAGATGAGAGAGGTGATATTATCATTATTTTTTCATCAATCTATTTGCATATTTTTATATCTTATTTAATGCACATGTAACTTATTGTAACATTTTGTTTCAATTATCTTATAATTAATATATAATGTTTTGAAGATATTGGCACATATGTTGGGGATGCGCCTCCAAAACACGAGGATGAGGTGATGGAGGGGGCATAGGATAAGCCTGCAGTACTACATAGACCCCACATGCCACCCAGGCTAGATATGAGTGTCTGACTAGAGGTGGTGGATGAGCTATGTCGTATCATGACTAGTCACAGAGTGGTACCTGTACACCCTAGAGACATATTACAAACAAAGTCCCTCTTTAATACATGGAGAAATTTCCTCCCCCTCCACATGTGTCACAAGATTTTGATTCTTTGGACACTATCATCACATCAGTTAATGTTGATGCACATCTTCATGATATTGATAGAGAGACACTTGATAGTGCCCTTATGTCAACATTTGTTTTTGAGATAGTTGTTCTTGATAGAGGCTCTACCTCTAGTAGCAAAGACATTGATGCACCTGGATCTGGTTATGGACCTAGATAGTAGTGGTACTCATTGACATTTATATTGATTGTGTTATATTTGACTGGAGATCTATATATGACATGTTTATTGTAGATTTTGTTGAGATGTATGTTTTACATGTATATTCATATGAATATCGCTCATGTATATTATGTTTTTCATATAATGTTGTGGTTGTTGTTGTTGTTTGATTTATAAAATGTATATGAGTATGCTAATGACGAACATTGTTAATGATTTCTCGATTTTTAAGTTAAAATTGATATGTATCACTCATTTAAATATATAGTTGCCATATAATATTTAACTTTACTTTTATGAAAGCGTTTAATTTGGATTATGATTGTGAAAACTTATAAATATTAATCCCATATAATGTTTAATTGTTGTTCAAGGTTAATTTTTTGTTTCCCACAAGATACAATATGCTGATTAAACATGTTTAGAAAAAAAATACTTAAATATGATGAGTGAAATGATTGCAATTTGAATATTTATGTCCTTCTCATATATTATAATAATAACATTATAATTACATACATTTTCACTAATACTAATGTTCATGATGCAATAAAAATGTTGTTGGCCCTTGGTTATGGAAGAAAGAAAATATTACGGAAGAAAAGGTGAAACATGAACTGCACGAAAGGAAGGTTGACTAAGATCAGGTCAAAGTGGCTAAAGAAGCAGAAAAGATGGAGCGAAGTTCGAGAGAGAAAGTCGTTGGATGAGGAGATCAAGGAAGATAGATTAGCAAGGAAGGTGGATCATGGACAACTCAGCAAGAGAAAAAATTCACTAGTAGATGATTTGGAGAACCTCACGGGAAGGAATGGAAGATAGGCTGGCAAAGCCCTGAAAACGTGGGTCAAGTTGACCTAGGGTTTTAGACACCTAGGGTTTTGACACCTAGGTTTCAGCCTAAGGATATCAAAGAGATATTGTAATGTATAAATAAAGGTCGAGAAGACCTGGGATGGGTTAGAGATAGGGAGAGATTATGTATGATGAGTGATTGTTGTTGCTGAGAGAGAAGTTTGTGTTGTAAGATATTCAACTGGGTGCGAAGATCAACCCTGCAGCTGGGTGCAAAGGGAAGGGAGATAGAGAGAAGAGATACAGAGAGAAGATATGCAAGATAAGAGTACATATAGAACTGTAAAATTTCACCTAATATATTATAATGAACAGTTATGTGGACGTATCCCTAGGGAGAGGGTGAACCACATATATCTTGTGTTGTGAGTGATTGATGTTGTGTTGTTTACTTTTGTTACTCTGATGATGCATTAGTATGTTAGATATGATATATAACTGTGTGATGTAGGTTTATAGTCTGATCTCCATGTGTGGTTGCCTTGATTTTACTTGCATTTCCTCTGGTTGTAGACACTTGTGTCCTACAACCCCCTATTGCTAGTTCGGGTGAGATTGCATCTCCTTCGTAGGTGTTGCCGAAAGGGATAGTAGTTAGGGATTGTTGGTGCACTATTCATAAGGATATATACAAGTGGATGGCTAGATTAGCAGATACCCAGTTTGAGATCAGATCTAGACCGCCTGTGGTTTGGACGTCGACGTTGATCGAGAAGGTCAAGAGATTTTATAACGCTGTGTCAAGAGCAGTAGATCACTGGTTTGATAGTACCATTGGAGGGTATATCACCGATTGTTCTATTGACAGAGTAGAATCATATAGCCAAGCAGAGAAATATTTCTTTAAGGGACCTAGAGGAAATTTTTTACAGTTCTTGAAGTTGAAAATCAAGATGCTATTGCATGAGAAGAACATCCTAAAGATACAGTAGTCGGTCAAATTAAAAAACTAATGTTCAATAATGCAGACAGTGACAATGACACAGAGGTTAGACACACGTATAGTGGGAGAACATTCAGAGAAGTTCCTCTGGTGAACTTGTTTGAGCAGAGTCACAAACCACCAACACATGAAGAAGGGTTCTACAGTGGAGAAGAAGAAGAGTTGTTAAACAATGAACATTTAGATTCCGCTAGGGAAGAAGAAGAGAAGACTGAAGAACCTTGCCGAGAAGAGTCAGAAACTTCAGGGACTGTGTAGAATTTTGAAGTAAATATTATTACACCTCCTATTGTTTTAACAACATTAAGTAACCAGAGTAACCTAAGTTATCAAAGAACTGGTACAAGTGGTTCAGTTCACACACAGTCCAAAAACCTAGGAAGATCTATGGTAGATGAGATGAGGTTACCCACCTTTAGAGGATATGGATCTGAAGATCCTGATCAACACTGGTTTCTATGTGAAGCTGTATAGAGTATTAAGAATTTCATCGATGAAGCTGTTAAACAAGCTCAGTTTAGTACTACCCTAAGAGATCACACACTGAGTTGGTACATGAAGTTCGCCCAAGGAATTGTCCATCCAAAATTGTTGAACAAGATTAAGACTGTGTTGATTGCTGAATTCAAGAAACCTAAGTCAGATTCGAAGTGCATCAAAGAGTTGAAAGAAATTAAGAAGAAAGTAGATGAACCTATTTGGGACTTTGATTAGAGGTTTAAGACCTTGAAAGGTCATTTGAGTTTTCATATCCCAGATGAGAAGAACAAGGAATGGTTCATTGCTGCCCTCCTACCACACATCAGAGACCCTCTGATGCAATAGAAGATTGCTTCGCACGCTGAGGCATTGGAGATCTCCATGAAACTAGAATCAACCCCTATGGTAGAATCCATCTCAGGTATGAGTCAAATCTTGATTCAGCTAACTAGTTTATCACTACAAGTCAAAGATATGAAAAAATATAAGGGAAAATATAAGATAGAAGACATATGGTGCATTAGATGCAAATCAGAAGGCCATGACAAGGAGAACTATCCCCTATTTCATGAATACTTGGCTTCTGGAGCTCTGAGCCCTTTGAAGCAAGTTACTCTACCTTGGTGGGAGGTATGTAGAAATAGACATCACCTTAGAGAATGCTATTACATGAAAAAGTATGTTTAGACACCTACAAACCTCTACTACACATTCTGTAAATCTATGGGTGATGATGAGAAGGACTGTAGAGCTTACGAACTCTTGCATGAAAGATAAAGGGATATCTACAAAATTCAAGGTAAAGTACAACAAGAAGGGAACACTATGCAATATAACTCCCTAGGAAGAGGAAACTTCAACCCTCGTGGTGGATTCATAGGAAGAGGATGAGGAGGAGGCATGGGCTAAGGTCGAGGTCAGATCATTTTTTATAACTGTACACAACTAGGTCACTTGGAAAGGGACTGTCAGAACCCTTGTACTACTTGCAGTTACTGCAATTCATTTGAACATGTCATAGAAGATTTCCCTGCGTTGTTAGCCAAACTTCAGGAGCGACAAGGAGGAAACCAACTAGTACAACTAATCTCAGCAGAACCTCATGGAGTGGATCCTAGAGTCATTGTTATCATTAGAGGAGGTACTGCTACAAGAGAAGACATGGTGACTCCAGGGAAGACTACAGAACAATCAGGAGTCATAAAAGCTGCGTAGAAGACATAGGAGTTTGATCCAAAAAGAGAGAAGCAGAAATTTGAAGAGGCAAGAAAAGAGTTTGGAAGAGATCATGCTTCTTCATAAAAGGCACAACCAGAAGTGAGAGAATGTGGAATGCCCCTGGCCTTTGATCAGGCTGCTTTTCCTGGAGAAGGAAAAAAGGTAAGCAGACTCATGGAATTCTTATGCACTTGCATTAATTTGATAAAGGATGAGAGCGTTGTACAAGAGATACAAAATTTGAACATACAGTATGAGATAGGAAGGGTAGATCCTCTACTGAATAAAGAAGTACATCAACTATCCAAAAAGAGAAGGACAAATAAGGAACTACACCTTAATGCTCAAATTGGAGATTATGATATAGATTATGTGGTCCTTGACTTAGGGTCGGACGTCAATGTCATGATGAAGCAGACTTGGGAACTGATGGGAAAACCTAAGTTGATATATTCCCCCATTGGGCTTAGGATGGCCAATCAATAGGTTGTGAGCCCCTTCAGAAGATTGGAACATGTCCATGTGGACATCGATGGGGTTAGAACATTTTTGGAATTCAAGGTGACTGAGATAGTCGATCATAGCTATCCTTATCCCGCGTTGTTAGGAATTGATTGGGCTTTCAACAATTCTACTGTTGTTGACTTGAAGAAAAGAAGAATGAAATTTGAAGGTGATGGCCTTAGGGTCATCGCACCTTTGGATCCTAATGAAGGTCCCAGACACATAGAACCCATCAGAGAAGAAGACCGCACATATGAGTTGGAGAATATATATAAACTGACAACAAGACATCAGGATTACATTAATCCTATAACAGATGGGAATTTAAGCTGGTGAAGTGACAATGCATGTTCATCAGAATCAGAAGAAGCACTGGATAAATGACAGAACAAAATGTATGAAGTATCTACATGGAGATGTTCTAGACTGACCAGATAAGTTCGTTGGATCAACACAACAGTAAGTAATTTACCCACATTTGATGGTTTGAATCACTTAGAAACTTTCTTATTGGAATTTGAGGAAACTGTACCAGTACAAAAGAGATTGTTGGCACTGGATGAGGCTTCGAAAGATACTCCAACAATATGGTGGGGAACACATAAAAGGAACATTGTGAACTAGATACAATGTCGCACATTGATGATAACGTGATTTTCAGAACAATTTGAAGGATGAAAAGTTAGGTACATAGGTCAAAGTTGTCTGAAAGACCATGTACGAGGTTGCGAGGAGGCCTGGAGTAACATTCCTCAAGATTAGTGGGTGAATAAATTCATAAATACTCTAGACACAATGCCTATCAACTGGCACCTTCAAGTGGAACCGTGCCTCGACACTGCATATTGGCAAGGTATGACTCAGAATTTTGTAGCTACATTTTTATTTGAAAGTCAAAATCCTCTGGTAGATCAAGCTTTATAGGTTGTAAGACATAAATTATTTGAGGAAGCACCTAGCCTCCTTGTGGAGAAAGAAGAGGATGAATGGACTGCACCTCTTCAGAAATTGCAAGGATGTTACAATATCAACGCCGATGAAGACGATGATCCTAGGAATGTGAACATCACAGAAACCGAAGGACAGAAAGACATAGAAGGACCAGGAGTCGAACTACCTTTTATTGGACAACCAATCAAAATTAATAAAGTTAATGTTGGAATAGAGCAAGAACCTAAGATTTCTAATGTTAGAGATTACTGAGATGATGCCACTATTGATAAGATCACAGAGTTACTGCACGAATATCAGGACATGTTTCCAACCAACTTCATTGATATGAGGGGCATTAAAGGGCCCATGGGAGAGATGAAGATCCCCTTGAAATTAGATGCAAGGATAGTTAAACAAAGACCCTACATATTGTACCCTAAATATAAGGAGAAAGTGAAGATTGAATTAGACAGAATGATGGAAGAAGGAATCATAGAACCCATTGAAGAATCATAGTGGATTATCCCTATGATGGTTCAGGATAAGAAAACAGGAGAGATCAGAATCTGTGTAGATCTCAGGATGTTGAATGATGCATGCTTACATGATCCGTTCCCTACACTGTTTACTAATAAAGTGTTATATAGCGTGGGAGGATAGGAAGTCTACTCCTTCATCGATGGATTTTCTGGATACCATCAGATCAGGATTACCAAGGAAGATCGCCACAAGACCACATTTGCAACAGAATGGGGATCCTACGAATACACAGTGATGCCTTTTGGATTGAAGAATGCACCAACCATCTTTTCTAGGGTGGTGGTCGAAGCATTCAAGGAGTTTTTACATAAATTTATGGAAGCCTATTTTGATGATTAGACTATTTTTAGCTTATTGAAAAATCATATTGAATGATTAAGACTAATGTTGGATAACTGCATGCAATGTCAGATTTCCTTGAACCTAAAGAAAATCATTTTCTTTTCACCCTTTGGAGTGTTTTTAGGCCATATTGTGTGTAAGAAGGGGTTACTAGTAGATCCGTCCAAGATTACCATTATTGTTGATATACCCCCTACTACTTTAGTCAGACAGTTGCACACTACACTGGGACATACCAGATACTACCGAATGTTCATTAAGGGATATGCACAAATCACAACATCTATGGAGAGGATTTTGAAGAAAGATTGTCAATTTCACTGGATAGAAGAATGCTAGCAGAGCTTGGACACACTGAAACAGAAAATGGTTACTACACCTATTATGGTTTTCCTAGATTGGAGCAAGGAATTTCATGTGCATGTCGATGAATCTTCTATTGCATTAGGAGCAGTGTTATCACAACCAGGAGTAGGAGATATTGACCACCCATTAACCTTTTCTAGCAGGAAGCTCTCAACAACCGAGATAAATTACACCACCACATAGAGAGAAGGTTTATCCATGGTGTACGTACTGCAAAAGTTTCGTCACTACTTGTTGGGAGGACACTTTAATATGTTCACTAATCACTCCACGCTGAAATACCTAGTCAAGAAGCTAGTGTTGGGGGGAAGGATATACATATGGCTTCTGTTATTTTAGGAATATGATTTTTAAATTGTGGTAAAGCTAGGAAGGATGAACAAGGGACCTGACCACTTTTCTAGGTTGGAACATGGAGATGAACCTACTAGTTTGGAGGATACATTCCTGGATACAAAGTTGTTTTCCATTAGAAAGGTTGATGATCACTTCTCCAAGATAGTTCAGTTCCTATCAACAGGAATAACACCTCACGAATACACAATCATTCAAAAGAAATAGCTGGTAGTGCACACTGCAGATTTTTCTCTTATAGATGGACAACTATATAAGATGGGACCTATTGAGATCCTGAGAAGATGTGTTATGGAGGCAGAACGACCATTGATTTTAGAAAAATCTCATGAAGGCATTGCAAGATGACACTACGCAGGAAAAGTAAAAGCACATAAGGTTCTTAGAGATGGCCTCTGGTGGCCCACTTTACACAGAGATGCTAAACAATACTATAGAGCCTGTGATGTATGCCAAAGAGTTGGGAAACCTTCCAGAAGAGATGAAATGTCGTTAGCACCCCAACCAAACTTACAAACATTTGAGAAATGGGCCATTGACTTCGTGGGACCTATAAACCCATCAGGGAAGTGCACATAAGCTAGATATATCATCACTGCGACATAGTATTTGACCAGATGGGAAGAAGGAAGAGAAATTAAGGACTATAATGCAAATACAACTGCGCGTTTCATATTTTATGACATCATAACTAGGTTTGGATGCCCAAAGATCCTGATGAGTGATCAAGGTACACATTTAATTAATAAGAATATTGAAGCCTTGACTCAGGAACTTAAAGTTCATCAGCAGAAGAGAACCCCCTACCACCCGTAGGCAAATGGTATTGTTGAAGCCTTCAACAAGATCTTGGAGACAAAGCTAACGAAGATTTTCAATGTAAACAGAGATGACTGGGATTTGAGAGTACCAACAGTGTTATGGACCTATAAAACCACTTGTAAGAAGTTGACAATGAAGACTCCCTTTAAGTTGGTTTATGACCTAGAAGAAGTTGTACCCATGGAATAATTAGTTCCTAGCTTAACAATTGCAGCCTTTACAGATATGGATGACACTGGCATTGTTCAAGAGAGGCTTGCGTAGTTGGTCGAAGTACAAGAAGACAAAATTATTGTAGGATTTCATCAGAAGGTTCAAAAGGAACAAGAAAAGGCCTACCATGACAGGCATATCAAGAGGAAAGCATTTAAGAAAGGAGATATGGTATTGGTATACGATAACAACTTCATGAAGCATCCAAAGAAGTTCAGAACACATTGGATGGGGCCATATGAGGTTTCCTATGTTACAGAAGGAGGAGATGCACAACTGAAGACTTTGAATGGGGAGTGGAAGGAAGGATTGGTGAATGGGAACCGATTGAAATTGTACAATGACAACCAGCTTCCTCACAACTCTCGGTAAAAATAGAAGGAGAAGGGCCTAGGTACCAGGTGCAGTTGAGACTGGGTACCATACACAAGAAAGATAGTCTGCACATAGGGTGGAGGAACAAAGCAGAAAGCAAAGGCTACGCTACAGAGTCTAAAGTCGATGTACAACAGAAGATTCATATCAGAGTGCATCGAGATGAGTCACAGGTGAGTGTTGGGAGATTGTTGGCCCTTGGTTATGGAAGAAAGTGAATATTACGTAAGAAAATGAGAAGCACGAACTGGACGAAAGGAAGGCTGACTAAGATC
Source organism: Picea engelmannii (assembly GCA_009831015.1). NCBI lineage: Eukaryota > Viridiplantae > Streptophyta > Pinopsida > Pinales > Pinaceae > Picea > Picea engelmannii. The sequence goes on along the minus strand of ML801422.1, from coordinate 122,753 downwards.
AGGTCGAAGTGGTTAAATAAGAAGAAAAGATGGAGTGAAGTTTGAGAGATAAATCCGTTGGACAAGGACATCAAGGAAGACAAATCAACAAGGAAGGTTTATCATGCACAACTCATCAAGCGAAAAAATCCACCGATAGATGCTTTGGAGAACCTCGTGGGAAGGAAGGAAATATAGGCTGGAAAATCCCTGAAAACGCGGGTCAAGTTGACCTAAGGTTTTAGACACCTACGGTTTTGACACCTAGGTTTTGGCTTAAGGATGTCAGAGAGCTATTGTAATGTATAAATAAAGGTCAAGAGGACTTGGGATGGGTTAGAGACAAGGAGATATTATGTATGATGAGTGATTGTTGTTACTGAGAAAGAAGTCTGTGTTGTAAGATCTTCAGCTAGGTGTGAAGATCAACCCTGTAGCTAGGTGCACAGGGAAGGGAGATAGAGAGAAGAGAGAAGGAGAGAATATATGAAAGATAACAACAAAGATAGAACTATAATCTTTCACCTAATATATTATAAAGCACAGTTCGGTGGACGTAGCCCTAGGGAGAGGGTGAACCACGTATATCTTGTGTTTGTGAGTGATTGATGTTGTGTTCTTTACTTCTCTTACTCTGATGATGGATTAGTATGTTAGATATGATATATAACTATGAGAAGTAGGTTTATAGTCTGTGTTGCGCCTCTTTTGTCACCTAAATGAGAAAAACATAGGTGCTTACAATCTTAGTTAGGTTAGCTAAGCAAGAAAACAGTAAAGGAAAGGGTTAGAAAAAGAAACATAAAATACTAAGCTAATAATTAAACTAAGAAAAGAAAGAACAACTAAACTATTGAGAATAAGGACATAAGAACAGGAAACCAATAAGACTCATGTCACCAGTGGAAATGATTATATTAGTGAAAAGAAAACACCAAGAAGAAAGAGGACTTTGGTTCCCTTCGTCCTTCAAGGGAGGGCTCTTGGACCCCCACAATTGAGCTCTTCTTACAACTTTGAAACTTGAAAGAAATGGTGAAAGAATCCCAATCTAATCCACTCAAAAGGTGAGGTGGATTGCCCAAATGGAATGATGCTAGTATGCTCTTGGTGAGAAAAGAGGATTCCCCAAGAGAATAGCAGTAGCATAACCTTGCAAATGAATTCCTTAAAAATGTAGTGCACCCATGGCCTTGTTTTATAGCACCACTTTGAGGTATTGTGAAACTAACTTTTACTGTGAAAAGGGGTTGTTTAGGGAATTTTTAGGTCTTTGACTAGCCACCTAGTCGGATCTAGCCGAGATTTGGATGTCAAATCAACTTGGAAGCTGAACCAGAAGTGGGTGGGAGGCTGACCAATCTCATAAATGCATTGTTCTCAGGTGTGTGCGGCTTTTAGTGACCATAGTCGCACATTGTGCGCATGTGCATTTTTCTTGCGTTTCTAGATGGCGCATGTGCCTGCGCACCCTGTGTAGTCATAGCGCACCTTGATTTTATAACTGGTTGTATAGTTTTGGACCTTTTGGAAATGATTTTTTTGTAATTTTGGTCCATGGGTGAACTCATAGTTGTTTGAAGATGTTGGATTCCTGTAACCATTTGTGGAAAAAATTTCAGTGATAACAGATGCCCCCTGATGGATGAGGTTAGGAGCATACGTATAGCCGAGATTCATCAATATTTGTTCTACTGAGAGTGTCGTTGTAAGAAAGAGCGATAGTGAGTGACCCGTTGGAGGGAGAAGGGAACGTGTAGGACCCAACCTTCTGTAAGGTATGTAAAATAAATTGTGTACAAATGAGGCGGGCATGCCCCATGCTCATGTCATGTAACTCAAAAAGAAGGGTGTTGTATAGTAACTAAAACTGTGTGTTGATGTAGACAACTGCAACGCCGTCGGGGGAAATTGTGATAAAGGCAGAGGACAATTCTGAGGAGGAACATACTCTGAATAGTAGGCAATGAAACTTGTAAGAAGTATCACGGATTTTGTAGGCATTGATAGCCCAACCAAGTTCAAAGGTCTTTGGAAAATATAAGAAACAACTACAATAGTCACAAAGTAAGACCCACCGTAACATGAGAAAGTGTTGAAGTCAAATGTTATGGGGTTCAATGACAGCAGGGAGAAATTATGGTTCTCCCTGTGCCATCTGAGACCTCTCATTGGAAAGAAAATGAGAGTCAAGATACTGTCCCCCTTCTGGAAACTATGTTGATGTCGACAAAAGGGGGACTTGAATCCAAGAAGCAAAGGGCTTCGTGAAATCTACTAGGTGAGGTTAGGAACTAAGGAGGTACATGGACGAAGTCAAGATGTGTGGAGACTCAATACTGCCCTTGGTTGGAGATATATGTGAAGTATAAGTGGCCGCAACCGTTCAATGAGGTCAAGTGTCAGGGGGACAACAAGATGTGGGATAAGTTGTGCCAGAGGTGGGACAAAGTGAACAAACTCAGAGAGCAGAGGTAGGTGGCCTATGGGATACTTAGAGTATATGAACGATTTCAATATGAGTAGACGATAAGGGGTGCCCCAACCAAGGGCGACATGGGTTGCATTTTCTAGGAAGGTCGCCAAAGGTGACGGAAAAAAGATATGTAACATGCTGGAAATAACGGCTATGTAACAAAAAAGAATGAAAAAATATGTGGGGATAATAATGCAGATACAGAAATGGGTGCCCCAGTGTAGGATAGCTTGGCCTAGGGATAGCGCAATTTGGTGGAAAAAACAAGTGGAGGGTGGGGGGCCCCATAGGCTGGTTTTTGTAGTAGGGCAATGTATGGAGGGAAATCTGAGGATGGGCAGACTGATGAGGGGTAAATGATGTTGTGGGAGTGCAGTCAAAATAATCCATGAGGAAGTGTCCTGGGAGTCCATTGGGAAGGCTAGCAAAATGAGGAGGAGTATGTGGCTGATTCACGACATGATGTAAGACTATCGGGACTCCCATCCATAAAGGGTTGAAAATAACATGAGTGTCAAAGTTCCAAGGGGTATTATGAATGGGACAACTCATGTGGGGGAGAGTGCTACCGGGTGACAGTACCCAAAATTCAATGGAGGTGACGATACTGTAGAGCCGGATATGGGGACCCTAAAGGAAAATTTCAGAGGGTGTGACTGGAGATGCAATTGAGATTCGGAGGGAATGATTACATGCCAGTGTTAATTATATACCTGAAGGGGTTGTGCTGGTGTATGATGACCAAGTACTTGAACATATGAAAACCAAATACCCGATGTGAGCAATATCTGAAGAGAATCGAACATACAAGCATTTACTTCATAATTTTGAACATGAGCATGCATACCTAGAAGGGGTATGGAAAAATGGCTCCCCGAGGGATAAGGATGAAAAGTGGCCCAGGGACTATCTTGATGTAGAGGACAGGGTACTGATCCCGTGGCTGAAGACGGATCGAAAAACATACACCCAGAGCTCCCGGGATGGGGTCTAGAAGTTTGGCAAAAAGGACTGTATATAGTTGTAGGGCCCACATTGCCACCTCATTTGTACCTGTTTTCAGAGTGATTGGATGAGAGATATTCAGAGGATATTTGGAGATTCTGGGAGAATGAAGCAGTCGATTCAGGACCAGCAAGCTTCAGGTTAGTGGTCTTTGTTTTTGGTGAACCAGTGTGATATCAGGCCACGTGTCTATGCGATGTTCGACAATAGAGGGATCAAGGCCAGACATCTCTGTATATGACCAAGAAAAAATATCCTGGTATTCTTGGAAGAGGGCTTTATAGGTGGTGAGTTCTTGAGGAGTGCATGTGGCACCTGTTATCACTCCAAGAAACTCCTTAGGGTTGTAGACTAAGGATGCTTGGTAACTTAGAAATAATGGTTTTTATGTGTTTGGGACAATGGGGTCTTTAATGATCTATTTAAGAAACAACTCATCACACATCTAAAGATACAGTGCTTTCAGGAAACAATAACCAGATCAAGTAATTGAAAGGAGAGGATGGAGAACACTATTCTTGATTGCCAATACAAATGAATGTAGGGCTTAATACAAGACAGAGAGAAATCCTTTAATTTCAAGTCTATGAGCTCAATAAAGAGACAACAGTCTTCATGAACTAAAATAAACTGAAACAAAGTACAAAAAATTAAATATGGACAATTCTGATATTGAAAACGAAAGGAAACTGAACTTTATTTATGAAAAAAGAGTCTATACAGTAGCATAAAATATCTCCCAGTTTGAACCTTTGTATCTTATAAAAAATAGGCTTTTATAGCCTCTTACAATCGGTTTTACAGATCCTAAAAACATGGATCTGTATTTAATAAAAGCAATTGAAATCTAACTAAACAACTTGAAAATAAAGACTTAACAACTAAACTAGCATTTGAATTGTCTTCAATCTCAAAAATTCGCCATCTACATCCTTCAGCTCCTGGAATCTGTGATGTGATGAAAAGTGGCAAGACACCTGTCTTGACAGTTGGATTTATTCAACGTTCATAGTCGATATTTGAGGAAGTTTGTTTTACATGTGGTTCCCAAAATTCCCTCAAATATCTAATGTCGAAATCTTTGCAAGCAATTGTTATCCCCTTGATACTTTGGAACTCCTTTATAACCTGTGAGAAATGACCTGTTCTGCCCTTGGCTTCCAAAAATGCCTTTCCTTCTTTCACCAGCTAACTTGCTTTATATTTCACTGGTTAGCTGGTGAAAGTGTTTCCTTTCACCATCTAACGGGTCATAAAATTTCTCTTTGCGCTGGTGAAATCTCTGTCTGATCCAAAAATGAACTTTCACCTCAAAAATGCGATTTCAACAAAAATCCAATGTGTCTCTGATTTCTCCCCTTGCATGTTTACAACAACCTGAGCAAGGACCTTTAAATCTGGGTGGGACTTTTGATTTTGTTTCTGTTTCAATCTTCTTATCTTCCTTTTATGGTGCTTTGCAAGCCACCATAGACTATTGTAATCTTTGGTGATCTTCTGCTTTCTTTTCTTCTCTTTAATACCTTCCCGAGCTAGTCTTTCAAATGCAACGTTTGTTTTTGCGAAGTTATCAGACAACTTCTTGTACCTTTCTTTGATTACCCATTCCAATACCTCTTGCTGAGTGATTACCTCTTTCAGATGCTTGATTTTCTGAGTTTTATTTGACTTAGTGCTCTTTGATGTTTCTCCTTCCTCAGTATGAGTAAAGGTCTCATAATTCTATGCAAACTCAGTTGACTATTCAGGACTCTTGATGATAGGGCTCTCGTCTTGTTTCTCTGGTTCTGAGTCTGTGTAGGGCAGGTTTAATATTTTTGTTCTCTTCTCTGTAGGCTGCTCTGTAGGCTATTCTGTAGTGGTTTCAAAGTTTAACCTTTTCTTTGACCTATGGGATTTCACTCCAGAGATTCTATCTTCTGGAGGTCCTGGCAGGGTGCTCCTCTTCCTCCAACTGCTTTGAGGAGTCAACTATTTCTTTGAACCTTTTCCCTATTCATTTACGGGCTGAGTCTGTGTTTCAAAGCCCTCCCAAAATAAAAAATGCTGCCAGCTCCTTCCCTGTTGTCTTATTTTCTCCAGAATGATCAATTTAATAAGGCCAAAGTGACACAGAGTATTCTTCATGCTTATGGGTTGAGCCCTGATTTTCTTGCAGACCTTAGTTAAACTCTTATGTAAGAAAAAAGGTAAATTGATGAGAGTTTTACCTGTGAAATGGTCTAGGAGCTTGAAATGATACATCATGAGTTTGTCATACCTGCCCTCCGATGTTATGTAGAGTTGGATGCCCTTAAACAGATCCTGCCATTCATCCTCTAAATGTGAAACTGGTATGCTCTTCTTCCATGCATTATGCTTGAACTCCTCCTTCAAATAAACTCTAAAGTTTAAGTTTTTGGTGGTAGTGGTTTTGAACCAACTCTAGCCTGACCTTGGTAGGTTGGTCGCTGCAGCGATGGCAACTTCATCTACTAAGATCTCCAAGGACCCAACACGAGCCTTATTCCCGTCGAAAGTTTTGGCAAAATCTTCTGCTGTCGACTGGTGGCAACCATTCTACAACCTCTCAACCTTATTCAATACAACCTACGTTTGAGAAGTGTTTTTGGACTTCTGGATGTGTCTGTAGAAAAGATAGGCTATCTAACTCTTTTCTCAATAAAGACTCACTACGTCTCCTCACCATTCTGTCACCCAAAATCCCAAACGATTCTGTGCTAATGGATTTGAACTTGCCATCCCCGATGCCATGATTGTGGAGCATGAGTTTCTGAACCGGATCCGATTTGTAATCCGACTTGGACGTGGAACTCGAGTTTTCATGATTATCCACTTTCACCAACGCGTCTTTCTTGATTGCATGACGTGAGTTGATCGCATCATCATTTGTTTTTTGAAACATGGATAAACGAATGTGATTCCCACTTTCTCCAGCCGACAGCCTGTGGAAAACATCCCTTAGCTATTGAAACTTACTGCTTTCACTAGCGCACAATCCTGTGGAAAACGCCCCTTAGCTGTTGCAAGTCATAACTTTCACCAGTGCACAACCCACGACAATGTTTCTTTGGATGTTTGAAAATTAACACTTTCACCAGTGCACAGACCTATGAGAGATGCTCCTTAGCTGTTGAAAGTCACCACTTTCACCAGCTAACACTCATATTTTAAACACACGTTAGCTGTTGAAAGCATTTTATTAAAATTTTAAAGAGAAGACCTTTATGGGTCGTCTTATTTCTAAGACAAAAATTGTTAAGAACCAAACAACAATATAGCATACAAAAACCTCTAGAAAAGTACTCAACGCCTTGAAAAAGAGATAATATCAGATAATAAGCCTCTTCGAGGGGGCAACCTCCTTTTACCCCACTTAAATGTTCAAGTCCAAGATGATTCAAAATGAAAATGTC
>ML801422.1:26577-46977 GCA_009831015.1 Picea engelmannii | reverse complement strand
ACACAATTGGATGGTGAGATGTTTGGGGATCATGTTAATGGGAAGTTCCTCAAACATTTTTTGCAGTACTGAGTCCTTGGAAATTTTCTACCCTATGCATAAATAAATCATTTTCCATTCCTATTATGTAACACTTTTTAATTTTACTTCATTAACCATATTTCACACAAGAAAGAAGTCAGGGTTTAAGTTGTTGAGCATTTTGTTTCACCTCTCGGATTAGTTTATCAAGGTGCACATGAAGTGGTTTGATCTGATGAAAAAATGCATAACCCAACAAGAGAAGGCACTTGGTCTACACATCTGAGTAGGCCACAGGGGTATTCTATCCCCACTACAGATGATGTTAGTATTGGATTTGATCTATTCATTAGTGTGCACATTGATCGAGATTATGGAGGTGAAATTCAAGAATAAGAATATAAAAGGGAGCTTACAAAGCTCATGGATCAAAGGAGAAAAGAACATGGTTGAAAGGCCATTAATTTTATAGAGAAAATCCATCCCTAAGGGCCCTAGGATGAGTTTCAATTACTTAGGCACTTATCGAGAACACGAAAGGGGATTATCACATCCAAAATAGGCTTAATACATTACCAAAAAGAGCCATACCATAAGACTGAGGCTTAAGGGGAAAGCACCAAAAAAGTTGTGGGGTTAATAATTAAAGGACAATAAGTGATTCTGATAAATGGTAGGGAATGCATGTCGCATCAGAAATATGTTCAAATATTAATGCAACATGAGTGTATGACATTGATTTTAGGGAGCTACGTGGAGAATAGTGGATGGTGTTGCATGGTAAGGTATGGAAAAGTAAAACTACTCCCCTAGGGTCGTGACAATGGTAACTTGGTCTTTCTAGGTTTCATATATACCAACTCATCGCATATCTATCCATTCTATCATTACCACCTGGAGCCAACATATTAGTCTGCCTTGACACTGAGGAATTTGATGAGGACCTGACAATTCAGTGACACATATTTTCGAGCCTGTCAAAGATCGCCACCTGTAGCGAGAAGTCCCACCAGGGTTTTGGTTGTCATACTTATTCAAGCCACACATATGTTGAGTCCCTGAGGACATTTTAGTGTCTACATGGACCAATTCCAATATTCCATGTATCCACATGTCTATGGATCCATGCCGACATCATCTAAATTTCGTGTGTTTGTCCCCCAAACTTTAAAATCCCCTGAACCATAGGGAAAGGGATGCGTGTTTCAAACAGAGGCATGAGAGAAAAAATTTCAAGAAAGTGGAGGATTCATTGACGTCCTACCAAATTAGTTGGAAACGATGTGGCATAAATAATTATATCTAACATCATGTTTTCTTCCCTTCACCCATCATCATATTCTTGCGTGCAACCGTCATATGACAACAATCATTTCATGAACATGTGCATTCACTCAAACTAAAGATCTTCATAGATCCTACCAAGTGTGGAAAACCATTAGCTCTTGTTAGTTGTATGCACAAACATGTGTCAAAATCTTATAAGGGAGAACAACAAAAAACATGATCCACCAATATATGAGTAATCAGGTTTCTAAAGGTGAGTTACTCAGATTCCAGGTGTTTCGGATGACGACCTAGCTATGTCAACCCTCCATCCAAGAGTGGATTTTGAACCATGTTGGACATGGATGTTGGGAAAGTTTGTTCTATACTTCATTAAAAAGGAATTTCCTTCCCTAGTATCATTATCCTGACCTTGAGGATAGAAACACATTTGATAATTTACACTAAGATGCAGTTGTATCAATAGGTCAACATAATGTAGTAGCTCGTGGTAGGAGATTTGGGGAGTTGGTCGATATTTCCTTACATGGATGATTGGTGGAGGATGAGATGAAGACATTGGATGTTCTTCTAGCCATTCACAAATTCTAATAATTCTATGGTCGAGTAAGTTCTAAAACTGCATACTTAGGTCCAATCGATTCATCCAAAGAGATTCACCAAATGTCTTGTTTGGAAAATAAAAACACACTCCTTAGCAACATCATCATTACACCAACTTCAAGGTAAAAATATGTTTTTACTCCACAAAATCCATCAATATCATTTAGGAAGCTAGAGTTGGTTAGGAAACTAGATGTGGTATCAATATTTTGACAAACTATTATCATTTTTAAGAAGCAATATTGGTTCAAGCAGGTAGTTTTATCTCAAGTAGAAGCATCTATAAATCAACATAAGGATCTCAGTTTTAGGGTCAAAATTTCAGGGAATTTAAAAGTATCTTATGCTCGAGCTATTTGATCTAGATCCCCTCAAACACATACCAATTTTCAAGGTTGTAGGATTTAAGAGATTCATCCCTCGTGTTATGCTTTAGTCTATGCATATTGTTTTGTATGTTCTCTTGTAAAAGCCATCTCTCTCATCTCATGGCTTCTTGTATCAGATCCCCATTAATAAAAGCTCAAGCAACAAGTTTCATGACATGTACAATGTTACTACATGTTATTTAGATTATGATATTGAAATGATTTCCTCTAAATGTATGACAACTTCATGTCATTTTTTCTTGTATTCAATAATGTGTAGAGGGTACCTCCATGGATTTAAATATATGAAAATGTTTATTGTTTGACGCATGATTTAATGATCTAAAACAACTATCAAAATTGTTGAATTCTTAATTTCTCAACACATTATTCTTTCTGTAGACTGTGAGATTCACCTTAAAGATTCCTCACATGTTTATTTTGTATTTCTTTTGAATCCATCCCTTCTCAAACTAAACTCAAATTTTCTGAAGCACTTGTGGACACATGCCTCTTGACTTTGAACATTTTGATGTTGGTTCTAGTATTGTTTGAGGGCCGAGCATTATGTAAGAGAGACAGAGAAAAAAATACCAATATTTTTTCAAAATTTATGTTGCTGTGAGCATGGATTTAAGGCTCACTCTGAGTCTTAACCCCTGGGATGCCTCGAAATTGTTCCATTGATAGCCTAGAACATCTCAAGGGACAATAGTAAGAAAATTTATTTCATATCTTGTAAGATTTCCACTTAAGGTTAGGAGGTTCTATATGACTTCAGGCTTCTTACTCTACCCAAAAATTCATAGAGGTAGGGTAACAAGTCCATCATCTCCCAATGAAGTTTTTTTCCATATCTTTTAAACTTTCCTCTCAAGAAGCAAGACTTCTAGGAATACACAGTACCACACAATGTTCACTTGACTTTATGAATTCAACAAATTAATGATGGAAATAAAATCGTACATTTCATTCTACTCGGGATTTCAATTCATACATTCAAATGAATTCATATCTTCCCATTAAAATGGAAACCATGAATTTACATTATTATCGGGAAGTAAACACACCATATTAAACACTTATCTATTCAGGGAAAATATCAACAACCAACCAACTAAGAGAGGATGCATTTTCTCCTAACCTTAGGCCAGACGGTAGAATTCCTTCCTACTATGCACCACCCTCATGCCAAGACATCATATCACAAGGGAATGATTCAGCTGGTCCTCATCTCATATGATCAAGGAAGGTTATTCTCCTTCCTCTGCTAACAACAACAAAGGCTGCCTCCTTCCCACTGAGCTCAGGGATTCCATAGGTTTATCATGTAGTTTATCAAGTGGATTTCCTCTACACAAGGGGGTCCCTTATTTTCTACATAGTCCCTTGGTGACCTCCCCTTACTAGTGTCAATTTTTTTCTAGTAAGTACCAAGATGTGACCCTTTATCGCTTTAGTCTAGATTCAAGTCTTTTCCAGTTCAGGGTGATAATCATCAAATTAGACAAGCTTCATATTTTCTTCAAGGAAATCTCTCCACTTTCCTCTTCTCTTCGATATGCGCCAATGAACATATCTTATTGTTGCACCCTTAGCCTAGGATCTCATTGCTCCAAATATTCCTTACAATATTCTCCTATGTGCACTACATGCTATGGTTTTTTTTTTCACTTTTCTGTATGTTCGTGTCTCTTGTGTTTTTTTCCTATCTCTACGTGTGTGTACATCTCTTTTCCTCCTAGTGATGTTTTTCACTTTTGACATCTTCTTCCACCAATCCCTTGGGATTCCCGTGGCTTCCTACATACATGATCTATTGTTCTGGGGTCTGAATTCCTGAAGGGGAAATCCGTGGTGTCTTGTCGCTAGGACATTCAGTTGAACCTTTTTCCTTCTTCAAGAGACCAAACATTTAGTAGTTATTAGTTGTTTCAACCACTGATATAACCTCCATTACTTGTCACATGGCTCCATATCGATCTGGGTATGTTGGTGGTGTAATATCATGTGTATAAGTATATGCAACCTTTCTAAGCATGCTTCCTACTTTCTTCACTAAAACATCTTAGCTCCGCCTCACCTATCCACTTCACCAATTTCAAAAGTGATATCATGTCTATTACTCTCAAGGATTTTCCTTCTCATTTAGTTTCCTCATGTTTTCATGAATTCAAAACATAATTACATGCTTCATAATCACATCATATGAAGTCTTAAGCATAATTACAATTATGGGGGGAAACATGGTTTTACATTCTCTCCCCCCCCCTAAAAAAACACCATCCTCGATGTTTAAAACACCATGTATATATAATTATAAAAAAAAAAAAATGGGTATGCCATTCACATCACATCTTCTAGTTACCATGTATCCTCATCTTCTCCAAAGTGCTTCCATTGTACCTTGACCTGCATGATGGCTTGGTTTTGGAGCATTTTTACTCTCCTGTTCCATAATGCATTGAGGTTCGAGCTGAAATTCCCTCTCTAGTTCCATGTGTATTACAATACAATCAATAATGTGGTTAGAATCATGAATATACTTCTTTAATAAATACACATGGAACACATTATGAGCTTTATCAGTGCATGGTAATGCAAGTCTGTATGCTACTGGCTCCAATCTCTCCATTTCTTCAAAAGATCCACAATAGCGGGGTGCCAACTTAGCACACATCCCCATTCTCAGGGAATTTCTCTTGGATTTACCCAAAGATACACATGATCTCCCACCTTGAACTCCTTACAAGTTCTCTTGTTGTTCAAATATCTCTTTTGTCTATCCTGAGTTATCTTCATATTATCTCTTATCTTAATCATTCCTTGTTCTATTTCCTTTAGTAATTATGGTGCAAGAGTGATCCTATCCACTGGACTATCCCAACTAATTGGAACTCTACACTTTCTGACATATAGAACCTCAAAAGGGCTCATCTTCAATGACTCCTAATAACCATTGTTATAGGAAATCTCTACCAAGGGTATATATTATTCCCATTGCTTGTGCTAATGGATAACATGCATCCTCAACATGTCCTCTAGTACTCTATTTACTCTTTCGGTATGACCATCTGTTTGAGGATGGTAGGTTGTACTAAATGGAAACTGTGTTCCCAAGATTGAAAACACTATTTTCCAAAAACTTGAGGTGAACTTAACATCTCTGTCCGAGATTATGGTCTTGGGAAGACCATGCAATCCAAAAATTTCTTTTATAAAAACAATAGCAACATCTATGACAAAGTAGACTTAATAGGAATAAAATGGGTTTCCTTCCTCAACTTATCTACTATAACCATGATTGCATCATGTTGCTTCACTGTATTTGGTAGGCCAGTGATAAAATCCATGGATATCGTGTCCCATTTCCACTTTGGAATTTGCAAAGGCTGCAATAGGCCTACATGATGTCTATACTCAAATTTCACTTGTTAGCATTCTAAACATTTTATAATGTACTCGACAATGTATTTCTTCATTCTAGGTCAATAATACAAGTACCTTACTGTTGTTACCATCTTTTGATAACCAGGGTGACCTACATAAGGTCTCCTATGGAACTCATCCATAACCAAATGCCTCAAATTTGTTGAATTAGACACATACAACCTGTTTTTATACAATAATAATTCATCAGTTGAAATATGATATTCCTCATATTTTCTCTCCCTGGGTTCTTGATGTAACCATTCTTTTACCTGGGTGAAGAACTCATCTTCTTGAAATAGGGTTTTAATCCTCTATTTGATGTCAGAATCTCCTACACTTTATATTTCTAAGTGTATAGCATATATGCTTCGACTAAGTGTATATGTCAATTTGTTCTCTTTCCCTTTAATATGTTTGATTTCAAAATCAAACTCGCTAATCAATGCCATCAACCTTTCCTTTCTAGCATTCAACCTTGGTTGGTCAAACACATGCTTTAGTCCATAATGGTATTTCATCAAAACAAACCTTATTCCAAGCAAGTAGTGTCTCCACATATTTAACTCATGCACTATCACTTCAAGCTCCATATATTGAGTTACATACTTCTGATCATGCTCATTTATCTTTCATTATTCATAATGAATCACTTTCCCTTCTTGCATAAGAACCCCATCATTTGCAAGCATCAATGAAAACCAAGAAATCATTTTTAGGTTCTGTGATCTTCATAACATGGGCATTAGTTAAAATATGTTTTAGTTGCTGGAAGCTATCTTCACACTATGATGACCATACAAATTTCTTCCCCTTTCTTTGAAATGAGGTAATGGGATTACCCATCCTGGAAAATAGGTTTATAAACCTCTTGTAATACCAAAACAATCCTAGAAAATATCTTACTTCCATTACATTTCTAGGGGCAAGACAATCCGTGATTTCCTTGATCTTCTCGGGGTCTAGTACCACTCCTTGTACTGAAATTACGTAGCCTAAATATTGGATTTCCTTTTGAAAGAAATCACATTTGATAAACTTATCGTAGAGATGGTGTTCTCTCAAAACATGTAACACCATCATGAGATGTTCAACATGTTCTTCTTTAGTCTTCGAATAAACCAAAATGTCATCCAAAAACACCAAGACAAATTTGTCTAGATACTTACTGAGAACATTATTCATCAAGAACATGAAAATTGTTGGTGCATTTGTAAGACAAAGTGGCACCACAATGAAATCATAGTGCCCATACCTTATTATAAAGGGCATCTTGTGGATATCCTCATTCTTGATTTTAAATTGGTATATGCAGACCTTAAGTCAATCTTTGAAAAGACCACATCTCCTATGAGATGATAAAAAAGATCATCAATCGACGTGGGTAAAGGATACTTGTTTTTGGTGGTCATTTTGTTCAACTTCCTAGAATACATACAAAGGAACAATGTACCATCCTTTTTCTTCACAAACATGGATGGTGCTCCCCATGAGGATATAATCGGTCTGATGTAGCATTTATCCAACATTTCCTTAAGTTGTACCTTCATCTCCACCAAATCTAGTGTACTCATCCTATAGGGTACTTTTCATGTTGGTACTGCTCCAGGTATGATATTTATTGAAAAATCAAGGTCTCTCTTTGGAGGTAGTCCATGTATCTCTTCTGCAAACACATCCTTAAATTCCCATAGCATAGGGTAATCTTCATCCTTCAGCTCCTTTCCCTCTGTTGAGTTTAGCACTTGTATAGCATACAAGGGAAACCTCTTTTGACTAAAATTCTTAAGCTGGAACTCTGATATTTTCCTTACTAATATTCGCTTCCAAATTCCTTGCAAGATTATTTCATTTCTTTCTTCACCTTCAAATTATAAATTTTTCTCATAATAGTTCATCATTTCCTTGTGGGTAGCTAACCAATCCATGCCTAGTAGCACACCATACAATCCTAAGGGTAGGCTATTCAAGGTTGCTTTCATACACAATCCAATTATCTCAAATGTAAAAGCTTCTATGACCTCAACCACTTTTCTCTTAGTTCTTGTGGCTAATTGAACTAACCATGTTTTTGCATATTTATTCCTCTATAAGGCACATGCTTCAAAAATTTGAGGTGAAACATAACTAATATTAGATCCAGGGTAAATTAAAATAAAAATAGTTTGCTTGGAAATTATACCTTCCAAGTCCACTACAAAAGCTTGGTGGTCTTCTTGTCGATTCTCCACAACAACATCTATCCTTGGCACACTCCTAGCCATATCATTGACTATAGTTGCTTCATGTACATGATACACCCTTTTACTACCATGTTGTTTGTGAGTACAACCCTTCAACAAGTGTGGTTCTCCACATACCCAACACTATAGAGGTCCTTTCTTTGGTTCCTCTACTCTTTCTCTTGCTTTCTCTACTATCTTATTTCCACTTTGAGATGGAAAATTCCATTGATGCACACTTTAGCTTGGCTGAACAAATTTTTCACCCTTCTTTGAATTATTATATGGAAAGGACTTTAATCCCTTCTTATCGAATCCACTCTTATCCTTAATTTTCCATTCCTTAGAAGGCTCTTGCTTGTGCCTAGACTTATCATAAAAACACTTTGCCTTCCTTATAGTGTCCTCCAATGTCTTTGGCTTATCAAATTCAATTCTGTCTTGGTAAGACTGTGGAAATCCATTGAGAAAATGTTGCAGTCTTGCCTTCTCATCCTCGAGGTAAGGAACATACCTCAAAAACTCCATGAAAATTTTAGCATAGGCGTCCATAGTAAGTTGAACCAACTTGCTCTCATGGAATTACTTGATTTTGTAATAGTAATATTTATACAATAGTTATGCATTTCTGAAGTACTTCTCAAAATACTTCCAATCCATTTTCCTTTCCTTCAATCCTTTGATTTCCTTGAGGTCCTCCTACCAAATGGAGGCTCCTCCATTTAGGTTGAAAATACCAATCCTTTCCTTGGTATTCTCAGAGTAATTATGTACCTGAAAACACTTCTTCAGGCCAAAGAACCATGCTTCAACTTCTTTTCCTTTCTTAATTATCCATCGAAGGTAGGCAACTTAGCCTTATTGAATTATTTAGTCAGATAGTTCTGTGAATGTCTCTTCTTTCTCTTTGGAACACTCATTCTAGTGTCACTACTAGAAAATTCTACTGAAGTAGGATTCCCACTAGATGACTCTATGGAAACACCTCCATGAGACCTACTTTTCTTGGCATTTCGATGCCTCTTATTGGAATAACTTCCTCTGGTATTGCTATGACTTAATCCATGCCTTTGAGAATCTGATGGGGTATTCAATTTTTATGACTATTGTAATTATACATTACTAATACCTTGTTGTATATGCTTCTGGATCTTAGACAAACTCTATAGTAATACTTCATTCAACTCGTCCTACTTGGCCTAATATTTCATGAGCCTTTCATTATCTACCTTGATACTTCTAATAGTGGCCATCAAATTTGGAGGGGTTTCTCTATCCCTATGGAAATTAGATTCATTATCTATGAAATTCCATGTGTCTTCCATGTTGCAATGAACCATTCACCTTTCTTTCCTTCAGTACTTCCTATGTGCTAAAAAAACAACCCTTATTAGCATTTGCATCATCATTTTAAAACATGCATTCCAAGCATCATCAAAATTTCATAAAATAGTTTTAAGCAGCCTCAGTGGCCCATTCAATCCTAGAGTTTGAAATCTTCTCTAATACCACTCTATAACACACCCAAACCCATAAATCTGACTTAGGTTGGTGGGGAGTCAAAATTTTTATTTTTCAACTTGCTTCATTTACAACAATTCAACCCATAATTGAGTTGTGCTCACCGAGAAATTTCCAATGACTGTAATCTTTCCCAATTTCGAGCTCGATATCAAGAGTTACGACCTATCGAAATTTTTCAACTTACTGCCATGTGGCATCCATGTGTCTACCTGTCCCTCGCACCATCTGATGTGGAACTAATGTGGCACTTACCACCTAGCTCATCAACTCAACAATTTTGATCTCTCGAGACCTTTCCTCATCGTTGTCATGGATTCAATCTCCCTCACGAAGGCATAAGTTACCCATGTCCTCATGCTCCGATGAAGAACTTTTATGTGTCCAATATCCAGATCCGACGACTCTCATACCTTTACATCTAATGCATCTAATTGCATCGGTGCCATACACTTGCTTGACTTTTAACACCTATCCTTTGAAACTCTTCTAAGGAAACCAGGTGAAACCTACTACAATATACGAATAAGATCCTATCTCTCTAATTCACCAATCAATTAATCCCATTCAACCTTGCATAAGCCTTTGTCATCATCGTTGAGGCAAACTCACTTCGAATTCAAGGTATACTCTTGACTGTCTAGTCCTAATGATCACTTTGGCCATATTTGATGGTGATCGTAACACCTTTGCCAACAGTCATTATCTAATATCCAAGATCTATCTGGGTGATAGTTAATGTTCTTGGTCCCCCTTCTTGTGTCTGGTCCAACTAAGATCCAATGATTGTTATCTATCCGAATTTCTTCTGACAGATTGACAAATCCCATGTATTTTGTCGTTGTCAACTCATTCTCCAACCTCCTCTTCAAGGATTCCGATTATTTTCCTTCCGAAGAAACTAAGTTCAATGTCAATGGCCTAGATCCTTCCCATCTAACCTCTATCAAATCAACGTCTCCTACACTCTCATGTGTTCCTTCATCAAAATGAATATTACAACTTCAACGATGAAGATGGGTCCTCTCATGGATATAATTCCTATGTTATTTTTCCATTCTTATTGAGGTTCCTCACTCCAACTCTTGGTCACCTTCAAGTATCTTACTCCCAAAAAAACTCTCAAATACATTCGCCGCAAAAAATTGAATACTAAGAGTCATTCTGACTCAAAACATGGTTCTTCATCAGGAAAAACAATGTAACTCGAGACTTAGAAAATTTGGGGTTCTAATATGACAAGCCTCTAAAGTTTTCCATATCCTCAAGGGTTCATAAACTTCTCTAAGAACCTCATGGTCCCTCCGACTTCATTGTAAGCAAAGTTATTTAATATCTTGTGCCAATATTTCCACTTAAGGATAGGAGGTTCTACTGGACTTGGGGCTTCTTAGTCTACCCAAATATTCACAGAGGCAGAGACACTCTCGTCATCTCCCAATGGTGTTTTTATCCATATCTTGCAAAATTTCCTCTCAAGAAACAAGACTTCCAGGAACACACAGTACCATACAATGTTCAATTGACTTTATGAATTCAATAGTTTAACAATGGAAACAAAAGCATACATTTCATTTTACTCAGGATTTCAATTGATACATTCACATGAATTCATATATTCCCATTAAAATAGAAACCCCATATTTACATTATTACCAGGAAATAAACAATCTAGATTAAACACTTATATGTTTAGGGAAAAGATCAACAACCAACTAACTTAGAGAGGACTCCCAACCTTATGCCATACTCCAAAATGCCTTCCTAGAGTGCACCACCCCCATGACAAGCCATGATATCACAAGGAAATCATTTAGCTGGTCCTCAACTCAGATGATCCAGGAAGGTTACTCTCCTTCCTATGCTGACAACAACAAAAGTTGTGCCCTTCCCACTGAGCTCAGGGCTTCCACAAGTTTATCAGGTATTTTATCAATTGGATTTGCTTTGCACAAGGGAGCCCCTTCTCTTCTACACAGTCCATTGGTCAACTCCCCTTACCAATGTCAGTTTTTGTCCAGTGATTACCAAGATGCATCATGTATCGCTCCAATATGGATTTAGGTCTTCTCTATTTCAAGGTGATCATCATAAAATTAGACAAGATTCCTATTTTCTTCAAGGAAATCTCTCCACTTTTCTCTTCTCTTTGATCAATGCCAATGAATGCATTTTTTCGCTGCACCCTTAGCCTAGGAGCTCGTTGCTCCATCTCTTCCTCAGAGTATTCTCCTTTGTGCACTACATGCTGTGTTTTTTTTTTCTCTTTTTTGTATGTTTGCATCTCCTTTTGTTTTCCTTTCTCTACGTGTGTGTTTGTATCTTTTCCTCCTGGTGATGTTTTTCAGCTTTGGTCTCTTCTTCCACCAATCCCACGAGATTCCCGTAGCTTCTTGTAGACGCGACCTGTTGTTGTGGGGTCTTAATTCCTGAAGGGGAAATTTTTGGTGTCCTGCCATTAGGACATTCAGTTGACCCTTTTCCTTCTTCAATAGACGAAGTTGTCAGCAGTTATTAACTGTGTCAATAATCGATTTAACTTTCATCACTAGTCACATGGATCTATATCGATCTGGCTACACTGGTGGTGTAAGATCATGTTTATAAGTATATGCAAGCTATATATTTTCTTCACTAAAACATATCAGCTCCACCTCACCTATCCACTTCACGAATTCCACATGTGATATCTTGA
Source organism: Picea engelmannii (assembly GCA_009831015.1). NCBI lineage: Eukaryota > Viridiplantae > Streptophyta > Pinopsida > Pinales > Pinaceae > Picea > Picea engelmannii. The sequence continues at coordinate 34,831 of ML801422.1, read as the reverse complement.
CTAGTACTCTCAAGGATTTTCCTTCTCAGTGAATTACCCGGTGTTTTCATTAATTCAAAACATAATTACATGCTTCATAATCACATCATATGAAGTCTTAAGAATAATTACAATTATGGGGGAAAATAGGGTGTTACATACAATTACTCAATCATATTTTTCTTACGCCCTACGAGGTTATCTACATAAAGAGATCAAATTCATGGTGTAATAGCATTGAACCAAGATGGTTTCTAGAAGATGTCATGTTAGGATTGGTAGGGTAAATAAGATTTCCATTTTCATCAAACATTTTCTTGAGGTAAATTTCTCCTGATAAGAGCTTGCAAAATTTTGGGATCACGAGAATATCTTGAGCATCTTAATTTGATACTAAATCTTGATCGTGTAAAATTCAATGAACAATTATTAAACTGCACCTACATACATAACATAAATTCAATGAGATAAATGAATTATCAATAAAATATAGATGTAATGCAATCTGCGTGAGAGAACTTGAAGGAGTTACAAATATACAGAATGAGACAACACTGGAATTTGATGAATTGACCATTTGATATTAGAATTTGTTTTCTTGCATTTGAGCCAAAACTTCCATCTTGGGTAGCATAGAATAGTCTAACTTCAAAAATAATTTCGAATAAATTTTATAACTTGATAGCACAATTAGAAAATAATTGTTTTTTTATACAATATCATTGTTTTTTCCACCCAACTGTATAAGAAATATCAATATAGCTTTACAAAATATGAAATAGTTACCCGATCCCAAAAAACATCCTCCTGAAACATTGAAAATTTGAATTTGATGATGATCCCCTCTCTCACTCTCTTCCTCCTTCCCTCCACTTCTCTCCCTATATCTTCCCCCCCCCTCCCCCCTTCTCTCTCTTTCATCTACCTCTATCTCCCCCTCACTATGCATCCCTCTCCCTCTCTCACTCATTGTATCCCCTTCCCTCTCTCTCTCTCCCACCAGTGCGCTTTATCATTTAAAGACATATCGGTGCATATGTATAAGCAAAATGCACCGGTGTATTTAATTGAGATAAGCACCGAAGACTGACCTACGTTATTGCCTCAAGAAAGAAAAACCTCTATAAACCTTAAATACAGATGTTTTCATTTACATTGTGCAAATTTAACTATCTCACAATGTGTTATTACTTACAAACAACCTCGATGCGTTATTAATTACACGTCACACTGGTGTGTTTCAAACTGTCTAGCGCACCGACTAAAGAAAGTGAGAAAAATAATGTGTGCTTACTATGAATACTTTGAAATTTATTACGAAAATAAATCAATGTGTTATTAATACCTCATTGGTGTCCTACGCTCGAAATAATGCACTGACAAATCTAACTTTTGAAAAAAAAACAATGCACACATTTATCATCAATGAATCAAAATATAAAATGAAACAATCAGTGGGAATTTGAGTTTTAATGTTTCTAAAGGAAAATCTTATTCATTGTTTTATTGTTTTCCAAATTTTAGAGAGGATTTTTGTGCAACAAGTATTTATCAACAAATATTTCCATGTGGGGGGATTTTTTTTAAGACCCAAATTTGAGCGGGGGTATTGTAGATCACATAGAAACCCATAGGGGAGAATTTCAGGTATATGATTTCATTATATTAATCATCTTGATCATTATCCTACTTGATTTAAACAATTTTTAGTGCACCACCCTAAAAAAAAAAAGGTTTCATAGCTACCTTCAATTTTTAGTGCACCCCCTAATTTCCTGACTATTCTTTTCCTTTCTCCTATATTTCACAAGAATATATTTTTTAAGAACAATTTATTTATAGGGTTTGGTTATTTATATATGAATGTTTCCTATCCATTGCAATGAATCCACTCACTTCATTGGATCCCAAATCGTCATGTTGTCATTTTTTTTAAAACGCTTTTGTGGTGACCGATGTGCTTTGTACATAGTAAGTGCACTAGAGTGTATTTGTTTGTAAACAACACTGCTTTATTCAAATTCAAAATATTATTAAAAATACTTTTTGTGGTCAGAGCTACACATGTTACCTAAATATGAAATGGGGCACATTGTTTACAAAGCACACCATTGAGTTTAAAATGGAAAATTATTATTTTTATATGGAAATATCAATTTATTAAATTTGTTCACTGCTCGATGATGCATAATAAATAGTACTTAGGAAGCTGTAATTTCCTTAATTCATAAAGCACCGGCTAAATACAAAAACCTGTAAAATGTTTTCAATTTTCGCAACGACATTGTTATACTTTACCAGTGAATATATGTATGTGTGACACACCGATGCATATAAATATTGTTGATTGCCCGGTTCGAATTATCTTAATATACCCATTGGGATCTTATTTTTCTAAAACGTAATAATTTTTATATCTCTTTTTTTTTTGTAGGGAGATTTTGAAAATTCCAAGGGGAAAACCGAGACATGTCAATCGAGATATCAAAAAAAATGTAGAAGAATATGTTAAAAGAAATTAACATAATTTCATCACAAGAGGAGCCATCCGAACTACAACAGGCATCGAATGTATGTAATCATTTTATTATTATTTTATGTACATCGAATTTAAGTATCACGTGAAATACTAATTTTCAATTTTTTTGTTGCATAAAGTAAAAACAAATAGAATCCATTCATCACATAAGACAAAAGGATGAGGAATAAAATGGTTGATCACAAACTTTGTGAGTATTTAAATTTTCATATTTTTTTAAGATTTCATGTTTTGTGTGATCTTTATATTTAAATAATTAATTTACACTTGTCCATGGATGTCTTCTATTAGGTGCTAAGATACAATGAGGATCCAACATATGAATTGATAAAAAAATGGGTTACATATTGGTTGTGAGCATATGTTGAAGAATAAAAGTTTAATTGAACAATTTGTAAGTAGCTATGTTGTTTAACTTCCCTTGTTTTATAATTAATGAAAAAACAAGAAAACTTTATATTGATTATATCGACTATGATTTGTCGTGTCGTATTAAACATGCAGGAAACAAATTATGGAATGCATATACCAGAGGTGATTTTAAGAGAATTCATGAAGCATGGCTTCGAAAGAATGTCTATTTTTTATGAAAGACTTGGTTCTAAGGTATATTTTTTTATTTACGCAATCATGTAGATTATACTATAAATATAAATTTACATATACTAATTAAAGTTTATTTCTATGTTTGTAGATGGAAGATGAAAGGGAAGAACATAAAAAAACAATCTGATCAATAAAAAATTATGTTAAAAAACCAAAGTACAATATCACATACAAATGATGAAGAAACGAGACATGCGTGAAGCTCGAGTTATGTCAATAGTTCAACTGATGAATGACAATCAAATTCTCAACAAATTAAATTCTAAAACTCTAATTCTTACTTGACATATTGTCCCAATTGCATGAGGACATGTTACAAATAAGTGTAACAATTGCAAATTGGTTCCAAATAGATTATTGTACTATACCTTTATGTTGTATGGCAATGGGTCTCTTATTCATATGTAATAAAATGGGTTTATTATTTCATTGCATTGTCGAATGTTGTAAAATGTCGTGTTCCTGAATAATTAATTCATGGATGATTTACATTGTTACAAATAATAAAGGTTTAATTGGTTGGATAACGCATTAATGCCATCATTATATCGAAATGCAATAACATAAATATAAAACAATATTATTATAAAAAAATACTTGATTTTGAAATAATTAATTGAAAAGTTGTAAAAAACAATGAATTAAAATATATACATATCAATGCACTATATTCTTTTGAACTCACTATAAAATGCATGGCTTAATATATACATCGATGTGTTTTAGGACTCGGACGCACCAATACATATTAATTATAATAACATACTAGTACATAATATTGATAAAACACATCATTCTGTAAATGATATAAAGTATAATAATATTTATTGTTTCAAAATTGTACGGTTCTCATTATTGAAATATTAACTGGGGAACTAATTTTTATTTTTGTTTCAGTGTGTTACGTTTGTTATACACACTGGGAATGTAAATATTATTTATTCACCGGGGCCTTCACTATATTATACGCACCGATGCATACTAAAAATAATGGTACTGACATATCAATATGTATTAATTATAGAAGCACTGAGGCACATGATATATTAAACGCACTAGGTCTCGAGATACCATGATTGCACCAGGGATAAATATAACTTAATCGCACTGGGAGAGACTAATCATAAATAACACTAGTGATAACTATATATTAATCACACTAGGGCAGATAAATACTAAATCGCACCGGTGTGTCATAAAAAACAACATGGAACCAGTGTGTAGTAATTATAAGAGTATCGGTGTTGTGCATATGATGAAAAAGGTGGAACTGGTGCGTAATAATTATAAATGCACTGGGGAATTTTTTATTATATTAAGATTCGGGGCATTTTTATTATATTAATGTACCAATGTGTTTTATTATATTAACGTACACCGATGCACGTATTTTAATACCGCACTGATGCATTTTGACAAGAAAAAAAATGAAAAAAAACATCCGCTACAACCTCTGCCAGCCCAAATATTTTTATTAATATGGAACATCCTCTAAAACCTCTGCAACCAATAGAGGAGGTTGTAGCGGAGTTTTTTTTGAAATTTTTTCCAAATGTTTTTACACTAAAAACCTCTGCGAGAAGGTGTTCTCCTTGTAGTGTTGAGGTTAAAAAATGGGGTGTTACACTCAATCTCTCGCTTCATCTTATAAAAATTAAAACCCCAGATGCAACTTATTTCATTTTCTTCTTACATAGAAACATTTCTTCCATGGAAAAGAACTTGGGTTGAACATAGTAATGAAGATTGAACAATTTTGAGCATGTACTTACCATATGAAGGTGGACTGGAGCAACTCTACATGGTTATAATGGATGAAACAAGGTGATTCTCAACGGATTCAATGTTCATGGGATTCATGCAAAGGCTGTAACTACATCCCATCCCATGAGCAAAGATTATGTAGTGTACCACATGAGATATTAATGTATACATTCTCCCAAACGCACCAACTAATGTATCTACTATATCCACCAAGTAGATTCATAAGAGAGAAGGCTTATAGTCCCTAGAGAAATACCCTAGTTAATCTTTGGCATAACAAGCATTATTAAAACTAACCCTAGAAAGACAATTTTAATGACTAATGAAATGTTGATTGAGAAATTGACTAAAAAATTTCATTTCACTTTATAACAAGTGATCACCAACCAAAGGCTCACCACTTTTGTATTACCCCACTAATTGATTAAACCCAGATGCAACAACCTAGTTTGTTATGATCGTGATCCATTATCCTTTCCCAGTATCCATGCTAGGAACATGAGACAAGAATGTATTATCTAGAGAACCAACAACAATAGTTAATCCACCAACAACACTCCAATCATCTACACATTTTCTATCCTTCCACCCTAAACCAACCCAGAAATAAAATGAATGCATGCACAATAAGAGAGGCACCATAAGAGGTAGAATCAAAGATTAGTGATTTGAGTGCTTCATTGACCTTGACTGACTAGTAATGGCTCTTGATCACCCCCATTGAATGCTCTATTGACAATACCTCTAGTCTTCTCAATCAAGTCACCATTTGAACAATTATCACTTGATTTGGCGGCTTCATGAGTAAAGGAGTAGCGGGTTAATTTGATTCACTTCCTGGTGGCATAACATTTTAGTGTAGTCATTTAGCGATGAATGCACCACATCTTCCACAATTATTGTCTTATCTTGCACCAATACCGTAACACTTGTTTGACAAAGTCTAAATATTTATTATTTTTCTATTAATTTTTATTTGTTTTATTTGATATTTTTTAATTAAGTATGTTTAACCACTGTTAAATGATTTTGAAGTGTGCACTCATTATCTAGCCACAATATAGAAATTCATGAAATGAACCTTAACTCTCAAAAAACTAAAAAGGTATTTATCACTATCAACTTAAAGGTTGTTAATTTTATATTTCTCCTTAGATATACCAATGCCACTATTTGAAATCTCTAAAATAAGGGAACATATGAGGAGAATAAAAGTATTTCAAAGTTTTTCCTAAATCATCATCATCCTCTATTCTTTCATCTTATAAAATTACATTTCTTTGGAAATAGAAATAGAAAGTTTGTTTGTCTAACTCAAATAGATTTTGAATATATGTGAATGCAACACATATCCAACATATACACAACCTATAAACTTGTTAAACAAAGCTTATAAATTTTAGAGCTTTGTAAACAAACATATTTAAACAAAGAAAAAAAAAGACATTTAATTTAAAAGTGATCTTTACCTACACAATTTTACGGTCCTTGTTACATACTTAGCAATAAATGTACACAGAATCCCACTTGTAATATGAACAATACATTTTTCACTTGGTTTTTCATGAATCTCCATAAATATATTTTCAGTAAAGGTTCCAAATTGGAGCGTTGATCAACAATGATGAAATATTGTTTAATCGAAAGATTAAAATCATATCCAATCATTGGATATTCATAATGAAATAATGAGTTTAACCAACAAAGATTTAATTTCCCCCACCTACCAAAGATAATATTGAGATAAAAAGGATTCCCTTGCAATCACATCCTGGAAATCCTACATGGAGGTAGAGACCATAGTAACACTTATTTTTTTAACCATACTATGCATGTTATCCATACCTTCTATAATTGGTATCTATGTTACAACACCATTTGCTACATCAGGCCAATGGAGACATATCAAAGTTCTACAAACCAAGACAAAAATTTGATCATTTTTCATTCATTAACATTGAAATGGAGTGTTCAAATCTATTGTAATAACTTATAATATATTGCAGCAACCAAGGCAATATAATAATCAATTTTTTACAAACTTGTAGGAACAAGATCCCCTACAATTGTCATTCACACTTGAAAATCCTCATGGTGATTGTGGGACTACACAAATCAAGTAGGCATTAATCTCACAAACATGTGCAACTTCCTAATGGTACATAATAAAAAATACAAAATTTTCAGTTATTCCATATAAAAACCACTGAAAATAAACTAACCTATTAAACTAGCACCTCAATAATAGATGGTGAACGACGATAGGGATCACCATCTTGAACCTATCGACATCACCAATGCTTAGATTCAGAGCCTATAGACATCACCATCTTGAACCTATCGACATCACCAATGCTTAGATTCAGAGCCTATAGACATCACCAACGATTATGGATGGGATGTGGGTTAACCAACCATTATATCAATATTAAATAAAAAAAAAGAAGGTTTCATGTAGTCACATTATACTACTATTTTATTTTAATCTCTTGTATAATGGGGGTGATTGGGATTTACGGTTTGCATAATATAAACCCTTGCAACTAATTGGTTGAGGTTTGAACCAATATAGTTTTGTGTCATGGAAAATGACAATCCTGTCACCATTGCTTACCGCAAAATGATGTCAAATCAAAGGTGATGAGAACCTAAAGCTACTTAAGCAGTTTAGATATTCAAATGATGAAAACACAATCATTTTTTACCTTCTAGTTTATTGGAAAGACAATGACGATTATAATATGCATGTTTATACTTTCTATAGAGACATGGGTGATCTTCATCTATAAGTTGAGGAAAAGGGCCTACATCCATATCCACATCCTAACTTGGAGCATGGAATGTGACTATAGACAATCTTTCTTTGTTCATGTTTGTAACTTCCTTTTGCTCAATACTCTTGAATTTTCCAATGGTTAAGAACTAGACTTGACATTTCCAAATAAAGTTCAAATGTCAATCAAGACTGAATCAAATAACAAAATCTTCAAAATTTTGAGAAGAGTGTTACTTTTCCAAATGGGATTCAAATGTTGATCAAGTCTGAATTGCACAACAAAAGTCAAAAAAGTTTAAACCATGGGTTTGTATCACTTATTGGTTTACAAAAGTTTGCTAAGAGTATTAATTCCTACAAACCATGGGTTTGTATTAATTTTTGGTTCACGCAAATATATGTTTTTTTTTTTGTTTATAGATATATATTGACCTCTAAAGTGTCACTGATATTGATGACCAGAGCACTGGAAATTGGTTCCATAGAAATCCACCAGTTATTGTTAAGAATTTACATGCCTATTGATTCATCATCTTGGAGAAATACACTGAGAACACTCTCATTTGGGTGAGCCCTTAAACCTATAACAA
>ML801422.1:0-15109 GCA_009831015.1 Picea engelmannii | reverse complement strand
CTTACCATCTCTTTATGCTCCTCCACTAAAACCATTCTTGGTGGTTTCTTGTTCATCTTGGTTGAATTCCCTACTTTCCCCAATTGAAGAAACCAGATACCAGTGCACTTACGAGGATTAGTCTCAGAAATGTTCTTCACAGGACTGATCTTTCAAAACAAGTGGACCTCTCATGTTATGATATGCTCCTTCCTCTTCATTTGATTCAAGGAACTTAACCATTTTCCTAGGATTTGCCACAAATTCGAGCCATGATCTCTTTTGATGTTGGGATCCTTCACCTCACTTAGAATTAATTCCCTCTACATTCTGGATGTCATCCTGAGCATGTTCGCCTCGCTCCATTTTTCTCTCCCACGCCCCGGAGTTGTCCAAGGTACACCGAAGAGACTTCCCAATATTGGGGAGGGAAAGAAAGGAGGTTGCAGGTCGTGGAATGAGGAGGAGCATGTGGCGATGAGTCTATATGTAAGGTGAGGGGGTGTGTGGAAGGTACATGTGGAGGGGGCAGGTGGAGGTGGGGGGGGCGTGTGGAGGAGGCAGGTGGAGGTGGCATGCCAGGCCATGTGCTGAGGTGAGAGAGAGGATGAGTAGGAGACACACTATGGATGGAAGGGCGAACGGTCCAGATCCTAACCGCCACCGTGGCCCAGCCAATATGCCGAGTGGGATGAGGATTTGTTTGTTGGGTTCTTAGAGTCATGGGATTGGCGTGAAGAGAGAATTTTTTTTAACAACCAAAGATCCTTGCTCGAGACCAATTGTTAGGTTCGCTTGAGCATTCTCTAGGTGATTGTTCTATCTAAGGACGTGAAAAAGAGGGATATTGTGGAAGAGATTGATCATTACCGTAATTCTTTGAAGAATGTATTTTAAGTGTAAATTTGGGGGGTGGGACCCATTGCAAGCATTCCCTATGATTATCTTGGAGTCCCCAATCACTGAAAGGGAGTGTATGTTCCTTCTTTTAGCGATATGAATCCCTCGATACAGAGCATAGGCTTCAACTTGATTATTTGTGGCGATGCCCATATTCCAATGGAAAGATAGCACTTGTTTTCCTCATGGGAAGATAATCACCTCTCCCACCTCTACCACCCCAGGGTTTCCTTTTGAGGGTCCGTCGAAATAAAGGATGTGGTAATGTTGCTTGTTGCACCAGCAAAGGTAATCAGTATCTTCATGAAGATTCCAGGTGGATCTAGAAGGAGGAGGAAGAGGAGAAGTGGGGGAAGGGGAGAGGAAAAAGGAGATGATCCAATCCAATTCGATAGTTGAGGTGGGGGTGAAAGGAAAAGCTTTGAATTTGGAAAGAAAAACTTATGCAAGGAGGCCTACTTCTTTTTTGGCTACTATATCAGGGGGGGAGCGAAGGTTGGAGAAGATGGAGATTCTTAGTAATGGGTCGAAGGAGGGTTCTACACAACTTAAAAAAATCCCTTGAATAAGCTAGTTATTGACACTGGTATGGGAGAACTCATAATTAATTTTGATAAATGAATGATAAAAATAAATCTATTCTAATGTATGGTTACTTTTGATAAATGAATGATAAAAATAAATCTATTCTAATGTATGGTTACTTTTGATAAATGAATGATAAAAATAAATCTATGTTGATGTATGGATTTTTTAATCCTTGAATTAGTTACTGGTTGCATGTTCTTACAGAGCTAGTTATTTACACTAGTATGGGAGCATTGGCAACACCTGAAATAAGGAGCTTTAGTTGCCAAAAAAATTTCCATTTTGGCAGGCTTGGGCATGGTTCCCAATGCCATCACGTCATAGCAGTCCAGGTTATGGCCCCAAGAGAAGATAAACCAGTGGTCGTATACATGGATAGTCTCGATCCTCATTGGGTACATCTCTTGCTCTTATAATGGGTGCTTGAAAAAATACATAACCACTTTCATTATGTGCCTAAGTGTTTCTTCCTCAATCCAATGATTCAAAACCTACAATCTTAATAAGAAAAACAAATAAAATATCAACACTTTGATAACTAATTAAACTAACATTGAATAATCTATAATAAGCTACTAACTTGAAAGAAGCCCAAGTGTTTGCGAAAAGTGGAGAGCTATTCCATATTATATTTCAACACTGAAATTCCATCCCTAAGTAACTGAATTACCTCACCGAACACTAAGTAGTTAAAAATTGTTCATGGCTGATCATTTTCTGTGTGATTGTAACTGAATCGCCTCATCAAACCCTAAGTAGAAAAAAAAAAGACCATGGACGATCATGGTTGTAAAATGATGTGGTGGCCAATCATGGTCGTAAAGTGAAATGGCTTGGGTTTGGGAGTGGGGACATAGAAATGGATACAATAACCTTAACGACAACTACACACAGTTAAAAAAATGACACGGTAAAAAATGAAAGGATTCCCATGTATAGTTAAACACTAGGAGTTGTAAATAACTTGGAATTAATGTGGCAAGTGACAATAAATTGTGATAAAGTAAACACAAATGTGATATTCATAAATGTGAGGAAGATAATTTATATCCATTGATTTAGATGAAACTACCAAGAATATGCCAACATCCATAAGATTAGGGGTTGTAATCAAAAGATTGATTAGCTCTTTTCAATAGGAGAATATGCCAACATCCATAAGATTAGGGTTTTAATAAAAATATTGATTAATCTAACTCTTTTCAGTAGGGGGAGGATATAATAGGGAGACCTATCCGTATAATTAACCATTATTCCATTCCAACAACATAATAATTTTTATATTATTATAACATGAGAGATTTTATATCCATTAATTAAATATAAAAGTATAATTGTATTACATCATACTCCTTAAGCATTATAATGGATAATTATATTACATCATATTACCTACGTAATTATAATAAATTATTACTTAATCAATATCATAATTAACAATTTTTACTAACTATTTATTATGAGGATATGCGTACACCTATTAAAAATATGATATTAAGAATATAAGTTTAATAATTACAAATGTTCAAATGGAAAAATGAATATGTGAATATGATTATAAACAGTCTGTGTACAATGTGCAAGATTTACTTGAAATCTTGCGAAACGAATGTTCTTAAAAGTGTTTATAAAAGATATAAAGAAAGAACATACATTTTTCTATTTTCTTTTGAATATTTAAAGATCTAACACTAATGCATTCTAAGAAAATATAATTGAAATAAGAATAGATAAATATCCAAAGCTAATTCATGCTACTCTTATTTCATTGATAAATAATTTAACTAAATAACAAGTAAACTAACCTGTAACTAATTGATTAAACTGAATTTATCTTCCTGTGTAATTCGAGCTCCTAACTATCCTTCATATGAGGGAAACCTATAACAGAACAGTGGTAATATTCTCATAACAAACTCAAAGATGCATTGGAGCGGGAATATAACAACATAATGATAAATGCATAGATATGGTGATCTTATGATAATCGACACTTATAAAGAGAGGAAACTCAATTCAAAGCATTAATATAATCCATCGTTTAATATCTAAAATAAATCGACAATAATCAAATGGAAGATTGATCACGGATGTAAAATGGGATAACGAATTATAGACAACATCTAAATACTTAATAATATGAAACACCATATGATAAACAGACTAAAGTTGTATCAAAATAATAATATTTCATAAGATTAAGGAAATGAAGGAACAAAAAAAAAATGGAATAAACATCACACAGGTCTAAAGCCAAATGATGAATAGCTTCTCCATATAATTTCTCCAAATCACATGTCCATAATGTATCCCAGTAAGATTTATCTCCACTACTAATTTTGATCACTATTTTAAACTAGTTTTAGGATTCACGAACTCTTATCATGCAAGATAGAGTGCAATCCCCAAAAAATAGATTGTTTTACAAAAATAGTTCAACATGAAACTACTCTTGTAGAAGTTGGTTTGTCAAAATTTATTACATAATAAAAAAGTAACATAAAAGAAAGAAACTATTCAATAATAGAGTGTATGATCCAAGATGGTTTCTCCATGTAAACAACACCATAATTATCATTTTCCTGTAGATAGAAAAATGAAATTGATATTCAGAAAATAATGTTAACTAATATTCAGAAATAGACTAGCTACAAAATCAAAGATTTTGTAGCTAGTCTTATCTTAACAAAGAAAATCAAAACTAAATATTCCTATTTTGACTTTCATAAGAAAAAAAAATGAAATAAAAAAAACAAAAAAATCAATTTTACAATTTAGAAATTAGACAGTGAAGGATCAGACAGTTTTGAATTAATGATAGCATTGAAGTTGGTTGCATTTTTTATGATTATATTACCAGTTCTTTTGGGTCTTTTATTTTCCCTTTCTCTGCATGCTTTCAACTCTTGGTTTTATTGTTCAAGTAGAGAATTTTGAGCAGACAGATGTTTTAGTTGTGCCTGTAACAATGCCATGTCCCTGCAATAGCGTTCTACCCAATCCAAACAACTATCACAATGCACCGGTGCTATAGCAGGCCGAGATGGAATGTATTGAGAAACGGGTATTTCATGCTTCCCTGTGACTTGTTTCAAGTCATGGCTAATGCCAGCAAAGCCCTCTTGGCCTTTCAGAAACGGGGTTAGTCTAGAGATAAAGTCATACTACTCAACTTGACCAACAATTTCATTCTTGAGACATTAGTTGTCCAGATCTTCCTAAGAAAGGGAATCATTGATCTATTCATCTGAACAGTGATCATTGACCTCGATCATAGATATCGAGTTCAAATTATCCTTTTTTTTATTCCTTAAAATCCTATATATTAATCGACCAGATATATTATTCATAAAATTAAAATCCGAGATTTGTTGTTTCTTACCCTTACGGATTTTCATTACAGTAGGTTTGTCACTATGGCCCTGATTCAGTTTGTTAGAAAGAATAGGGGAAACCTTTCCTTTTAATTTGTCCACTACTTGTTCCAACGATTTTCTTGGTGAAAACATGCATCGTGATTTTTTAACCATGGGGGTTTGTAAAGAAACAGACATAGATTCATTAATTTCACAACCATTCAGTGGATTGAAACCTTAACTCTCGGTCATGGGATTATCAGAATTGGGGTTAACATTTAAAGGTGAATTCACTGTTTTGTCGGTTTGGGAAAAACTGTTTCAACTCAGGAATCTTTCCCAAGTGTCCCCAATTTGTGATAGGTGTGATAGAAACAAGATTTTTATAAGCCCGTGATGAAATAGGCTTGACAAAGGGTTTAGGATTTGATTCTTATAGCGTTTTGACATTTTATACAGGCTAATTAACAAGTTGAATGTCATTTTCAAATTAAACCCTATGAACAACATCAAAAGTCGGATGTGGTATAAAAATACCAAACCATACCTACCCTCGCATGTTATAAACTATTTCAAAATCAAAATAAGGTCGTGCCATTAAGGTTTCAGAAGGGTAATATGAATACCTTTAGGGAAACAAGTAGACTCGTGAGATACCATGAACAAGCTCCATGGAACATCTTCCAATTTAGCATTCTAGAACCACTTTTCGCCTTCCCGTGGGAGTCCTATCAGCGGGGATATAAAGTCCTCTGTGACCTCCAATTGCACATCCCCAAATTTGTATCTAAGCCCATCAAACGTTTGAGAAAAGGCTTGTGCGACAGCCAGGTTGTAACCTTCGAATTTCTAGATGAAAGTATCCCAACTGTGAGCCTACAAATCATCTATGGCATTGTCGTGGGAAAGAAGGGCTTGACAGCCATTAGGTTCGATTCGAACGACAGGGGCCATGGTCATTGTGAAATAGACATAGTAGATATCATGGGAGGGAGACTTCAGCTTCCAATTAACAAGTAGCAAATAGAGGTCTGCGAAAATTAAAATAGCTCGATAACTACGAAGCTTGGAGACTATCATGCTTGATAAAATGAATTTGGAAAGATGAAAAACTAGAGGGTGTGCATAAATATGAGCCATTATACATAATTAATATCAAACTCTCAACCACTATCAAATGGCAATTTGAATAATGAATGGGTTCATTAATTTCACAGGACAACAGGATGAGGTGTATTCTTAGGTACATCAGACCTGTACCAAGGGACATGAAATTTGATATGACTGTTGAGAGCATGAAGCACATATCAAATGTTAATCCAATGTTTTGTGCATTCATACATTTCAAAAAATTAAAACTAATCAATCAACCATAGATCCGATTAAGTCATGATACCCATAATACATGAAAATGTGGCAGTGAATTAATCAATGAATTTATAAGACTTCAATTTAGTAACATATGGGTTTCCTAAAGGTGTAGTTTCTTTGGTAAAATAAAATAAGAAAAACACCAACTGCAGAATAATTACCCAAGAGAAGATTATGTTTGAATTTCATGCTTGCAATCATGAAATTTAATAAAACAAACGAAATCTAAATGAAAAACTCAAAACATAAGTTAACCCAATAAATCACCTTGAAACCAAAAGACATAGATGTTTATAAATATAATGAGGTGGAAGCTACAGAAAGATGCAATCTCTTTGTGATGATTTTAATTGTGATAAAAATCGACATAATTGGTGGTTTCAAACAATGGAGACACACTGGGTGAAGCAGTTATCTCTGCAACACCAGAAGATTTATGTCAGGGGCTCAGATGAAATAAATTTTAGGAAAAGTTTAACAAAATATCAAGCATTCCAATCATAACTCAGAAAATAACACAGTTTATCATTGGATGTATTTCTATCCGAAAATGTAATATGGTATCTTATTTAGATTATAGGTGTAGCGATGTTTATACAGGTGACTTCGATACTGTTGACCTGGCCAATGCTTCCAGTGGGCGTCCATAGCCTCAGTAGGGATGTCATTTAACCCACTCTAGTACTTCTATCATGTTCAAGATTCATCCATTCATGATAAAAGCATTTCCAAACTTGATCAAATTTCAATACGCACCTAAGAATCTTCTTAAACCCGGCATTGCTTTGCTGCCAGCGGGCTTGTTCAGTACCCCAATGAAGTTGACTTGGTATCATGAGTGCATTTACCCGCTACCAGCAGACCTATCCAGTGTCTCGGTGGGTTTACAAACACTTCCCACACATTACAGTTCTTCCAACTCTCTGGACTTTGTTTATAAATTTGCATAAACTTTATGATATTCAAAAGATCAGGGTGATACTGAAAATCTCATAGTCTGGAATGAAAAGTTTGATCGTTTGCAAATTATTTTTTTGTTTTGATGACTTTCATCATGATTTGGATAGTTAGATTTATGTTAATAAATCCTCTCTAGGATGGGGAAGCACATTGAGTTTTTCTCATTAAAATAGGGGCAACATTAGAAGTTTGTTAAGGATAATCGCATTTCCTTGTGATTTTGATTAGAAACCAAGAAAATTGTTTGAACAGGAACTTCCCTCTGCTGATTTGAGTTTTAGCACTTACTTCTCAGGTGCTTGAAAAGTTATCAATTGTTGTTAATGGATGAGAATTATGATTCCCTTCAACAAATGAAATGGTGACCCAAACATAATTATTTAGAAAACAAATCAAAATTAAGAAAAATGAAAAGGACCAAAATAAAAAACAAAAAGAAAACTAAAAATATTTACAAGAGGGTGGATCAGAAATTATTAAGTGAAATACCTCTTGAGAGACTGGTCATTCATTGGGAAAGTGTCTGGCTGTCCCTCCAAATTATGCAGACGAAAAGAGCTAGGACCCAATTTTTTAGAAATTACAAATGGTCCAAGCCACAGGTTTTGGAACTAGGTATGTTCCCCCTTACCCTCGTGGGATTTGTCCCACTTGAGAACCAAATATCCGACATCAAAATTCCTATCAGAAGATGAATTTGCATCAAACCAACTTTTCACAGTTTGTTGGTGCTGATCCAGTTTCTGCTTCGCTTGTGTTCTCACCTCCTCTAGTGTTAATAAAGCATTTATCCGATTTTCTAGAGGAGAACATTCTTGTTCTTGAACTTTCTGCAATAGTTGCAGAGAAGGAAGTAAGACATGCAGGGGGGATGGATTCTCTTCTGTAGATGAAGAATAAAGGGAAATTACCAACATAAGATTTTGGAGTTACCCTATCAGCCCAAAGTTCATTGTACAATGCATTGTGCCAATTCTTGTGGTTCTCTGAAACTATCCTTTTAATAATCTTGATTAAATTCTTATTTGTTGATTCTTCTAGACCATTCCCTTGAGGGTAGTAGCTGGCAGAATACTTCAGTTTAATCCCATTTTCCAGAGAGAAAACATTCATATCAAGGGATGAAAAATAAGAAGTGTTATAAAAAACCAAACATTCAGGAATGCCAAATCGAGTGATGATATGGGAGTTCAGAAAAGACACTACCTGATTGGTGTTGACCACTTTTAAAGGTACAACTTCAGACCATCTTGTAAAATAGTCCATTGTTGTGAGTATGTACTTGTGTTGTTGATAATAGGAGGGATTTATTGGTCCTATGATGTCTAGGCCCCATTTCTCAAAAGGTGCATCTACAACAACATGTTGCAAAGGGAAAGTTGCCTTTTTCACCTGTCTTGCAGCCTTTTGGCAGATTACACATTTGCGGGACAACATATGGGCATCTTTAAACAAGGTAGGCCAATAGTATCCAGCCCTTAGCACTTTGTGGGTAGTGGTATCTTCACAAAAGTGATCATCGGCCTCACCGGCATGAAGTTTAGATAACACTTTTTCGGACTCCTCCTTTTCTAAACAACGCAGAAAAACACCATCAAAGTTCTTTCGAAATAATATATCATTGATTAACTGGAAAGACACAAATTTAAGCCTAAGTGCTCTTCTGTTTTTAGGATCAATATTGCGGGGGGTATATCCATGCTTTAAATAAAATCTAATGTCCTCATACCAAGAATTGGGTGTAGCTTGTACACAACTGATATGTTTTTCATTGTGGTGATTTATAGTTGATGTGTTTATTTGACTTATTATTCCTCAATTGAATCAACCACTAGTTTACATAGGCCTTGACCTCTAACAATTTGTGCAGGAGTTATTTCAAGGTCATATTCCTATAGTGATGTCATCCAATTTGCCCTTTTCTCACCCAACTCTTTTTGTATTAACAAGTTTCTCATAGCAGGGTAAGGAACAACAACTTTTGTTCTGGATTTCAACAGGTAAGATCGGAAGTGTTTCACTTATTTAAAGAAAACATATGCTTGCTAATCTACTGTTGGGTAATCAAGTTCTTCTCCTTTAAAATAAGATCTCATGAAGTCAATGGGTATCTCATTACTTTCAACGTTTTTTCTGTGTAATCACAACAACGTAAGATCTATTAGATGCAAAAGTGTAAAGAGTGAAATCCTGAGAAAAATCGGGACTCATCAGGGAAGGGGATTTTATTATTGATTTTCTAATCAAATTGAAAGCCCGACTTTCTTGAGGTCCCCATTGAATCAAAACATCATTTTTAATTAGATTTTGTAATGGTCTAACTATTTCTGAAAAGATCGAGACAAATCTTCTGACAAAATTAATCTTACCCAAAAAGGATTGCATGGTCTTTTTGGAAGAAGGAGGGGGGATTTTAGCAATGTCTTGGGTTCTTTCAGGGTCAATAATCATTTCGTCTTTAGATACTATGAACCCAATCAGTTTTCCTTGCTCTACTGCAAAGACCGATTACTTAGGATTGAGTGATATGCCGAACTTACGACATCGTTCCAAGACAACCTTAAGGTGAGACAAATGATATTTCTTATTTTTAGAAAAGATGGTGACATCATCGAGATAGACCACAACTAACTGGTTAATGAGGCCATGAAAAGAAATATCCATTGCTCTCTGGAAAGTGGCACCATCATTTATCATTCTGAAAGGCATTTTCTTGTACGCGTAAGTGCCCCATGGGGTACGAAAGGTAGTTTTAAGCTGGTCCGAAGGAGACATATGGACCTGGTTGTATCCCGAAAAAACATCTACTAGAGATAGTCTTTCGGAACTAGACACATGTTGTTGAATTTGTTCCATCGGAGGAACATGGTAGTTGTATTTATCAAACGCTCAGTTTAGGTTACGAAAATTGACACAAAGTCGAATTTCACCACTTTTCTTCCTTAAAGGGACTAAGTTAGACACCCATTGAGTATGACTAACCAGAAAAATTATCTTTGCAGTTAGTAATTTATTCAGTTCCTTTTTAACAGTAGGTTCCAATTTAGGATGCATTTTCCTCAACTTATGTTGAAAAGGATACTTCTAGGGTTTCATAGGGATTACATGTTGTATGATGTTTGGATCGAAAGTTTTCAAGTCATAATACGTACAAGAAAACACATATTTGAATTCTTTAAATAATTTTATGAAAGCGAATCTTTATTGCTTGGAACATCCCTTTCCCAGATTAATATTTTGAGGATTATCTCTAGTTCCTAAATTAACAATTTCATAGATCAAAGAGGAACAATTAGTTTTATAGTTGACTACCCCTCTAAACTTATCATGCAATTCATAAAATTTCTCTAATATCACAACAGATCTGGGGATAGAGTTTACTAGCTCGGATGTTGATTTAGGAGATCGAGGATCAGATATTACCATGAATTTTTAGATATTCTTGTCATGAGTGCCTTCATCAATGACTGCATCTTGGAAGGTGTCTTCCATATGAAAAAAGTTGATGATTTGTTGGTCATCATCAAATACTCTCCAATTTGTGATGTTTTCCGGAATCGACGGCTTGAACAACAATTCGATCAAAAAAGCATTAGGGGAAAGACCTTCAGCATGTAACAATTTAGAAGCAACATTGGCTAATAAATCAACTTCTGAATTACTCATCCTAGAAATGGAATTTATATTAAATGCTAAAACTTTATGCATTAAACTCCATACCTCTGTTTGGTAACTTTTCAGATGCAGTGACAAACAGTGTATGGCATTTCTTACTTGCTTGAACACAATTTCTTAATCATCGAATACTATCAAATTTTGCACATCCATATCTAGTGCTTTCATATGTCCTTGTAGAAGTGCTTCATACTCGATCGTGTTGTTAGTACATTAAAACTCCAACCGACAAGCAATAAAAAATTTATTACCTATAGGGTCGATGAGTACACAACCAACACTCGCTCCTTCTCGGGATTTGGATCCATCAAAATATAAGGACCATATCTGTGTGTCATTAGAAGTACTTGGTGTATTTGGAAAATCTGGTGTCTGAGTATAGGCTATAACTTCAGATTTTTGTCCTGGATCAGTGATAGAAGAGGTTTCGGTCATGAAATTACCAAAAAAGGTATTCATTCCCTGCATTTCAAATGAATTTGCAGATGTAATGAAAGACTCATTTGGATCATTTAGATCTATCACGGTATGCTTAAGATAACATTCTCTATTTATCCTGATTTTGTTAGGCTGTCCATTTTCAGGCAACCACAAGTGAGACCAGTCTGTAGAAAAATAACTGTGCAGTTGTTCTGACCAATATTTACTTAAAAACATACCATAAACTTCAGGAATATCAACAACAATAATATCAATTATCTGATGAACTTTAGGATTGGATGATAATCTAATCAACACATTCTTAAGCTCACCGATTACTTTAACATTGGTTCGATCTAGCTGAATGATTTTTAGATCAGAAGGTTTTACTTTTGCATTAATTTTCTGGCATACAGATAGAGGCATCACATTTGATGATGCACCAGAGTCAACCATACAATTATGTTCATTCCTATTAAAAATTTCAAAGGTTAATAAAAAAGGTGGGACATTTTTTTGTGTGGAAACATCAGAATTCTGTTGATTTTTTATTGTTATCCCTGAAATAGTTTTATCTACATTTGCTACAGTTTTTTATGCTAAGTTCCTTTTGTCTTGAGGTTCAGATGTATTTTTAGTTGGGACATTTTTAGCTACGTTTGAATCAATTTCTGCTGATTTTTTGCTGCTAAGATCATTCTTTTTACTGTTTTCAGCGATGCTTTGAAGCATTTTCTGTAAAATAAGAGGAAATTTAAATAGTTCAAAAATAGAAATATTAACCTTAATTTTTTTAGATATTCAATTAAATCATACTCTAAAACTAGGGAAGTTAGGCTTCGTCTAATTTCAGTTTGATTTGACTGTTTTAGAAACACATTTTTACTTACTTCGGGAGGAGGCTTGTTTTGTGTTTTGCTTCTTGTGTTGTAGGGGTGGATAGTTTCGAAATTCGCTTGGAAGATATTGACCGATAAGAGCCCAAAAACGGGAGGAGATGAATCCTCCTCTTCTGGTACTTCTTCCTCAACTGTATCATCATAAATTTCAGGAGGAACATAAATAGAATTGTCATGTGATTCTAATATCGTTTGCAAAGCATACTGTAAACTTTCGAAATTTAGACATTCTATGGTCGGGTTTGGCCTGTTTGGAGGAATAGGCTTTCTAAAAGGAGGTTTGAAAATTCCTTTGCTTGTAGACACCTCATCGGTGGATCTTTTCAATTTAATGACCTGATTGGACAGTTTCTAGAAATCTTTATGCAAGCTCTCCAGGTCTAAAGTTTCTTGTTGATTTTTTGTTTGAGAAGGCCTAGTGAGAATTTCTATTTTCTTCTTAGAGGATGAAACCGTTTCAACTTCATTGTTTAGATTATCTTTTAATCTCAATATATCTTTCTCTATTTGAATTTCCTCCTCAAAGGATTCTAACATCGTGTTCTTCTTGGACCTTTTAACCCATATGGCTATGTTATTGTGCAAGTCCTTAGCATAATATGCAACAATTAAACTTTTTGCGGGCATCAAGTTTGTAGGGATTTTGTTCTTTAATGTCAAAAACCTTTGTTTAAATTCCTTCACTTTTTCATTAGCGTTCATTTTTAAGCTAAAGAGTTCCATAACCAAGACTTCCAGAGATTTATCATCTCTGAAATTTTCTAAAAAAACAAGTTTCGAACTTGTCCCAAGAAACGATGGTCTGGGGTTGTTGAGTGAAATACCATGTGGAGGCATTTCCCTCAAAAGTATAAGGAAATAATTTTCATACTACATCATTGTGCTCAACACTCCGGATTCTAATGGCCAACATAAATTTCTTGATGTGATCCTCAACGGATTACTTTGAATCTGGATCAAACTTGGGCAACCATTTCTCTAGATACTTAGGTAATGGGTGTTGGGGTCTAGGTACAACCAAAACATCTTGATTGAGCCAGGGTCTAGTAGGATTATTTTGGTTTTCCATGGGATTTGGTGGTGTCGAAGGTTGGGATGGTTCTAATGAAGAACTGCCTTCGTCCAAGGATTCACCTCCCGAAGAATGTGGAGAAGAACTAGGTGGGGATGGTGGAATACTAGATCCTCCGGCACCAGGGATAAGGCTTTCAGTAGGATTGGTGATATTTCCAGTCCCTACAATGTTTCTAGGAAGACCAGTTCTTTGAAGTTGTTCTTCAAGGTTTGTAAAGTCAATGGGTTGATTGAGTTGCCTACTAGGTTTTATAATACGGTATAAGGCACTATGAGTTCTTATGAGTGACTGGCGGACAATTTCTTGGACGTCAATCCCTTGAGGGAGTGGTGTCACTGGTTCGATAAGAATATTAGGGTTATTGTTTGAGGTATTTGTTGTTTCAAGTGTAACGTTTTTGTCGTAGTGACTTCGCGTTACAACAAGAGTGAGAGTGTGTGGGGGAGTCTTATGACCTCCACGTGCCATCAATTAAATTCAGGCCCTCCTTCTAGCACCATTTGTTGAAATGCGTAAGTGACACACCATCAACTGGAAGGTCAAATCCAAACCGGGGTTGTCTAAATAACTGTAACATCCCACTCTGGCGCACTTAGAAAACTTATTCTTTGAGGACACTTGCTCGCAAGTGATCTGAATTTTCATAATGATAAAACATTTATCCTTGATGATGATGCGTTATGATAGATGACATAATGTTTTACTTCTTTAACATAAACAGGTGCTATTGACTCAGTTTATTTGAGTGCGCATGGTTTTTGACCTAGAGGATGCAGAGGCATCGACAGAACCCTTGGACTCCGGATTGAGTCAGGGAGTGTGCTATTTGAGTTGTTTTATTTACAATGATATTTATTGTTTTGATGATATGTTGTTGACATGATCTGACATGATGGTTGATGATGCAGGCTGACAATAGTTTGTCGACCAGACTCACATATGGAGTAAAGGGGCCACACACGATTTCCAAAGAGGTTGAGGGAGAGGTGTGGACAACAGCGCTACCACAGCCTACTAGCACTCCCATCGTGGCTCAAACTGTAGGTTAACGATTACCTAGTTCGAGAGGATCCACGATGTCGTGAGGGCAGACTGCGACAGTTGCTCACGATGATTCTAAGGGGCGCGCAATAAGGTGGGGGCCTTATTCCTTAGAGCCCTTAGTCTCCCACAAGTTCACCTAGTGGAGTGTTGACTCCAGGGGTTATAGATGTCTACCAATCAATCAAGTCAGCGAGTGGCACCCTTGGAGCACGTGGTGCATCCTGAAGGGCACGTCACGCAATAGAAGCAACGAGGCAAGTGGCACCCTTGGAGCAAGTGGTGCATCATGAAGGGCACGTCGTGTAACAGAAGCAAATGAGGCAAGTGGCACCCTTGGAGCACGTAGTGCATCCTGAAGGGAAGGTCGCATTGATGGTGATGATGAGACAAACCTAGATGACTCTGAGACCTTAACGCCTTTAGAAATTCTCAAAACGACTCCCCTAATTGATTGTTCTTGGTCACTATAATTGCTTAATTGATTCAAACAATCAAGTGATACATAAATTATCAACCCAGGGAAGTCTTTTGTTTCAAAGATAACCATGCACTATATATGCTCAATTCCAACAGAAATTTACAGTTGTAGTAAAAGAAACTACACTAATCACACTTGCCTTGCATGAACTGAAGTTCTGATTTAAATCACAGGAAATAAATCTACATATTGCAGACCTTAAAGATCAATTTAAAGAATCTTGGATTACATTTACAATATCAATTGCAATAGGAAAGAACAACTATTCTGCAACCAGAGAACATGACCCTTACTCTCAAACAGAGACTTCAGTACTTTAACTCTGATTAACACTCTTTCATGAAAACAGTAATGCAGAAGACAG
>ML801421.1:279800-290100 GCA_009831015.1 Picea engelmannii | reverse complement strand
GGAATGGTATGATGACTCATCAAGGAGAACTCCCAGTAACAAAAATTTCCCCAAGGTTGAACACTTACTAGGGCACAATGTCAACCACCAAGGTGAAACAGGGCAAAGAGCATAATTTCCAAGAAGACATTCTATAATCAAAAGCATCTTTAAATGCAACATACTCAAATGCCTCAAGTATTAAAGTGACACTTACCACAATACCTAACTTGTATCTCATGGAGCAAGACCCATTGTCTTCCGAAAACAAGTTGATGTGGTAGATGCCATCATGATGAACCAAAGGAGTGCGGTGGTGAAGTGGGTCTTCATATGTGTAAGTGGACATCACAAGTCAGTCCATCCCTCGACACTCCATCTCTGCAACCCGAGGGCCTCGATTCATCATCTCCTTAGTTATCCCTAGAAATGAGGGATAACAAACCCAAATGCATGGTGGCTATCTCTGGCTGGGAGATAAATACTTGGTCGATGAAGTTGCAATCCACTGTGTAATAGGCCTACCCATATAGGGTGAGGAGCTAGAAAAATCCCTTACCACGAAAGATGCCACCCAACAAGAAATATATGGCACATACTCTACCCACTGAGGAAGGCGGAGAATCCCTATTTTAGAAATCAATACTAGACCAGTTTGTTTTGCTACACAACTCATAGCTTGCAAAATTTTGCGCAATAGTACCAGAGAAGAATGCCCATACGAGGTCGTCATAGCAGTTGAGCAGTGCATTGTTGGGATTCAAATTGCCTGGGCCCGATATGTGCTGAATGAATTTATCGATGATTGCTTGGACACCCAAGATTCAGGCAAGGAGTTTCACTATAGTTGGATCCTATTGTTGTTGGCAATGGTACTATGGCAACCCCCTCGAGGGTTTGAACGACCTACCGTCAATCGACATATCTTTGAAGCTCCCTACTTCCGACGACTACATGAGAGAAAGGATCCTCATGTCCAATATTATCACAACGACTTATTCTAGGAGTGGTATAATCAACTCATCTAGACCATCACTGCACAAGAATGAATTCTGCGCACCCTTATCGATAGGTATGATGGATACCTTATCTTTGAATGCACTTTACATAATGTTTGCATTTATCCCAACAATGACCAGGGCGTGATAATGGCGCTCCTTCCTTTCTGTATTTTTGAGGATGAAATTCAACAAGGCGAGGTCGACTGGCCTGCACATATTGAACCATTCCTGTTCGAAGACACTACAACTCTTGAGACGCGCACTAAGCGCAACCAAGATCGCAAAAATGCCGAAATAACGCGACAATAGACTCAACATGCAACCTCGCACGACAAGGGTACCACTAATGAGGCACTCGACAAAACGCCTTGGGATACCCCACCTATGCAATATCTAGTGCAACCAAAACCACCGGGAGCTAAGCGACATTGATCCAGCTCATCCATTCACACTTCTATCCCATCCATTCAGCCAAGACCTGCTCAGATGATGCCGAAAATCGCAACACTAATAAATGTGTTATGACACTAATTGCTGCTACAACAACAAATCCATTCCGAGGCTCTACACACCGTCAACCATATTTCTCGACAGTTTGAGGGAGTTGTAAAAGTACTAGTCCACACTTCACGCCCGTTACCTTCCAGCGCTAATGCCAGTTCTCCAGCTCACATACTTTGGGTGGACCCCCCTTCATTACTTGCTATTGATGCCCACCATGGTGGTATTCCTTTGGCTCTAATTCCTATGCCTCTTATGCATGAATGTGCTGCTACATTACTCTCTGAATTAGGCATGCACAATGAGTGGCTTGGGAAAGACCATGCCTAATTACAACTTCAACATCAAGTCGATATTTTCATGCACAATCAAATGTGTGAGCAGTATCAAAAATAAAGGCAGGAGCATCAAGCCTTACATAAGTAATATGATGCCGACAAGGTGGCACACAAAACCACTCAAGCTTAGTACGCCGAACTCTGCTCATATTTCCACAACCTGCTGAGGGAGGTGGACAATTTATACGCCATGATTCCTACCACTTCTTCTCCAAACTTTGATACTCCCTCGGGCCTTAACCTCTTTGCAGTAAAGGCTTGCCTTCAAAAACTCGAGTTGTATCTTGCTGACAAGGGTCAACCGCTGCTTCACATGGAGCCCCCCACCTCACCTCGCCCCACATTGATTTAGGTAGCTCAAGCAACTCTTCACAATAGCCAGTTGCAGGTGAAAAATTTCTCCACATTGGTGGACTACGACTTGACCTTGTGGACTCACCTCTTAGCTCCACCTGAGATATCTACCATTGCATAATAAATTAGCACAACTGAAATGGAGGTCTCATAGCAGAAGTGAGACCTCACTTCACTACCTCCTCGGGAGCGGGTCCTTGTGATGCAGGCTATCACTACAAGAATGAAAGAGATTACTGTAGCAAGAGCGAAGCACTAAAACACATCAGACATGGTTTTCGTGGCGGCCAATACATCCTTGAATTTGTTCACCCAGTTTTCTGACATACTAGTGGATGCTAGCCCCTTGGTTGAGAAGCTCAACAACATAGATCTCATGTCTGCGACAGTCACAACTGATGTCGCAAAAACGACTGTCCAAATTACCTAGATGCTTCAAGAGGAGTTTTTTGAGCTTGAGCATGAGTTCTTAGAATTCATGCAAAATCTCAAGGGAAAGGTATTGTCCGTCGTCGATATCATTCCATAATGCATCTGGCTCGAGGACGTGCCAAATAAAAGTGGTGGGGGCCTGTTGGCACCCAAATTTTTGGGTCTAGTTTTACGCACGCACACAAACGAAATTGTGCACACTCATTCCATAGTTTTGCACACATTGAAGGAAATTCACAAGGAATGCCATAGAGTGCGCAACGGATTGGGTTTATCTAGCAACGTGCCAAGTATAAATACTACCAAGTGCGTGTCGATCCGAGTTTTGTCAGTTGAGCCAGAAACCAAGAAGATGCTTGCCAGAATCAAGAAAAAGAATCACCAGGAAATCTCCCAAAATGATTATTGCCTACAACATATGAAGACGTGGAGTGGCCAGAAGATGAGCTGGCCAGACAATTAAGATTGACCCTGATGCAAAGAGTCTACGTGGAGCGCTGACAGGCACTTGAAGCGTGCAAGGTATTTGGATCAGACAAGCGAGTGGAGCAGAGCAGAAAGAGACAGTGTTCCCCAACAACAAAAGATATAAAAAGGAGCTCTAAGCTCAAAACAAGAGTTAGTTGGTCAGTGCGTTATTTTGTGAGATAACCAGTCAAAGAGTTTTGAGTTAGCTTAGTTATAAGTGTTGAGATCGCTCTGAGCCTTCTGTAATCTTGTGATATTTTGAATATATTCCTGTGTCTTTATTATGTATGAATCCTAAAGCAAGGCACATGACACATTATATTGTATTCCCATTGTTTTACATAGTAATGATATGAAGTTCTATGGATTTCCTAAGCATTTTTTTAGTGCACTATATATCACTGTGTGATGAAATACTCCCAATAATAATGATATGGCAGTTCTGATCTATTTTGTGTTTGTTATGAATGAGTTGAATATGTGTGTATATTGTTTCAATTCTCTGTCGCAAAATATAATATCAAACCTGAGTTACATGGATGCCAATGGAAATAGTGTTTCATATGTTTAATCCTTCATCGCTGACACAAGACCTTATGGTCTCTGTGATCCTCTTTGCATCTCAGGTGAGACCTTCCTCGACCTTGGCTGAGGATTAATATGCCGGTGCTTAGGGGTTTTTTGTTGGACACACTTTGGATGAACCATGGGTCTAAAACTCCCCAATGTTAAGAAGGTTAGTATGCATGCAAGCGTGGACTGAAAATAATGACACAACACCCAAAAACAAGCAACAATGTAAGAGGTATTTTTTTTTTAATTATTAAACATGACATAAAAAAATAATTTATTTTTATAGTCACAATTTAAGAATGATAATAATTGTGTAAAATAATTATGAAATTCCAATAATTTATGTAAGCAAGTATAGATTCATTTGTAAATACTTGCATATACAATGCATTAGTTTTCTTAGACTTTTTAATCACACAACTTGTAAGGTTCAACTTCAAAGTGCTTCTCAGAATGTAGGATTTCTCAATCTCTCAATCTTTATTAGTTGTCTTATTGTATTTTCCTCATTTGACCTTTAATGAAAGCACCTATTTATGCAACATATTTGTCTCAATTGTGATCATCTATATAATTGAATAACTAACTTGTGTATTCGTAGCTGTTTATAACTTTGAACTTGCACCAATTTGGAGGACATCTACACCAAGAGCCTAACATTTTCAATTTGGGGGATAACTTTAAACCTTAACAACTTTTAAAGTTATAAAAACAACAATGAATATGAAAAAAATTAGTTACGTATTCACACTTAAGACAAAGATGTAGTTGCATAGCAAGCCCTTCTATCAATTATCAAATGGGGAAAATAAAATACAGTACAATCAATGAGGATTGATAGATGAAGAAATCATGTATGCCAATGTCGAAAGAAGAATTGTGAGGTAGAATCCTGTAAGCCACATGATTAAAATATCTAAGAGAGCAAATATATTATACACGGATTTATACCAATGTGTCAAGACTCAATTGCAAAAATAGTTGAGATATCATAATGATCTTAGGGGACTATTAACATTCCTAGCTACATACATGCACATGGAATGCCAAAGGGTGCGTGCCACAAGGGTTCATTTAGTAAACCTATGCCATAGAATATGCGTTTGTGGGATATTAAATAATGCCCCTAATCTAGTTAGATAAGTAAAAAATCTTCATGGTTATTTAAAATATCCCCATTGTTCCCGAGTTTATACTTTAAGGCTCTAAGTATACTGTCAAGGCATCTAAAAAGATAGAGGAAGTTGAGGATAAAAAAAATCAATGATAAAAAGGTGAGGACTATAGTTAGTTTCTCAATTGTCTCTGTCGAAATTCTCAGTTTTCCTGAATACTGATATCTCTCTCAATTGCTGCCCATGAACGTTCTAACTCAACCCGATTATTTGTTGTTTGTAAGATAGTGTTAAATAAGTTTAGAGCGATGCTGGTTTGATCTGAAAGACCGGGTTCGATGTTAGGCTTCCTTGAAACTGGTACTGCCATGAAGGATAAAGGTAAAGGAGAAACAATATTTTCTTTTTAGGCTTCATTATCTCTATTTCACAATGTAAAGAGAATGATTTTAAAACACGAATTAATAGGATGACTAAATTAAAGGCCGTTTCTTGTATCTAAGTTAAATTTAAAGGAAAAGAAACATGCATGATATGGGGAAAAACATAAAGCTATTAACAAGGTGAGGCATCAATTGAAGAGGAATCTCACGTTGTAACAAAAGACTATGAAAACAAGAAAAATATTAATGAAGCATATGATATTGAAATCTAAACATTCACAAGTCTTGTATCTGCTGATAATCGATACAGAGGAAAAACTGTAAATGATTTAAATAACAAGAATAATAATTTCCATAGTAGAGGTAGTACTAAATTGTAGCCAAGCATTCATCAATTAGATATATGAAATAAAGATGAATAGACAGGGGAACACATAACTCAGACTAGACAAAATCTGGAATCTTCAGTCCGCATTTGTATTAATTCAGAGTCTCTTGAAAATTACTTCGTCACAATGCCTTTGTACAGAAAAAAGCCCCTTTTCAGTCTTCTCTCCTTGTATTTATACAAGGTCATCAATACTTGATGGTTAGCAATCTCCTACTTTTTAGGAGAAAAATAGTTACAAAACTACAACCTTAACCGTTACATGATTAACTTTTGTTTGTCTATCATTTCAATAGTATAAGCTTTCAAATGATACTTCACTGTTTCGTTGAAGTCTCTCCCTCGTTTGATCCTATACATTCAATACATTTCTCTAGAAAATAAAAAATTTCTAGGAGGTGTTGGAAGATCCTTAGCTTCAAACATATAAAACTTTCTTTGGACCTTTGGAAACTGGTCTTCAAAACCTTTATCAACAAACCTGATCACTTGCAACTTTAAATTGGGCTGTACCAACCATCTGTCTATTAGGTTGGCATCGATTTCCTTCAACTGTGAAATTTCCGCCTGAATCTCCTTCAAGATCTCTTTGCTGTTCAACTGTTGTTTTACAATGTTTATCTGCCCCAGTGGCTTAGAGCAATCATTTCTTTCAATACCTAATTCTTTCTTATCCAAAGAATCAAAGATTCCTTCATAGTCATCTTTGATTTCTTTTACTATCTTCTTGTTTTCGGATATGTTTGTTTCCCATACCTTGAGCACAATGTCTCCTCTTATCTATTCTGTGACAGAAAGATTTAGATTTTTCGATATCTCTATGTTTCTTGAACATGCAACTACTTTCTGGAAGGTATTCCTTGCTACTTTAGCCTCCTTTTTCTGTAAAATAATATTATCAAGGGATTTGCTTACCTCTTGAAAGTAATTCTGAATGATATCTATTTTGGAGATCAATTTCTGCTGCTCGGCTTCTATCTTTGTATGTGCTTCCAGTGAGAGGGTCTGGAAAGATTTTAAGTCTACAACCCGACCTTCTGTCAAATTTAACTTAGCCTGTAGCTGCTTTACAAGATCCTTTTGCTGAGTAACCTGCACCTGACTTGCTTGTATCCTCTGGTTCATTTCATCCGTGCTTGATTTGAGTGATTGAATTTCTTTCCTTTCAACAGCTCTGGCCTGCTGCGAGCTTTTATTCACCTCTTCTCTAATGTTTTTCTCAGCATTCTTTAACTGGTCTTACAATTGAGCTATTATGTGGTTACTCTTCTTTATCCTTGTTCTCATGTTTTCCACAATAAAAGGGTTTGCTGTTGCCATGTCTCCCATGGAGCCTGCTACCTCTGTAGTGAAATCCTCCTCTTCCAAATTCTGACCATCTATCAAGACCCTATGCTTCTTCACCATACCCCCCTCTCTCATATACATCTCTTGTTTTAGAACAACCTTCCTCTTTCTGCTGAAAAATAATCAGAAGGAGGGATCTCATCTCTGGAGATAGGGGTGAGATCACTAACATATATGGCTCCCATATGCGGGAGTCCAAAGGGGGACTATAAAGGGCTTAAGGAAGCTATGGGAATTCCTAGCTCTATAGATCTTGTTTCTCTTATGGGCTTAGGTATATTGACATAAAAACAGATGATGAAGGGGGAGTGAACTTACTGGACTCTGTTTCCGTCTCTGGATTTTCTGTTTGTAAGGCCTCTTCTTTTTGCAAAGACCTTTCAATCTCCTGTGGAATTTCCTCGTGATTGAATTTATCCTGTGCTTCTTGTTCGAAGCCTGGGGGAGTATCCTCTATTCCCGAGGAAGGGTGATTGGTTCTCCTTGCAGTACTTTGGGCAGACCACTCCATCTATGCTTCTGGAAGGTCTGAAAAATAACTTGCAAGTCGGACGACAGTGTTTGTACCCTCTCTAACACCTCCTCATAGGTCCTAGTCCCTTTGAACATGTCATCACAAGGGGACTTCTCATGTTCATAAGCCTTCATATTATAGTGGGCCATGTGATTTCCCACTAATTGGTAAGGGTCGTGTTTCCTGTGTTCAAGGTCCACCAACTTGACCTCCTCCAGCGCTACAGCTTCAACTTTGGAATGACCCAAGTTGAGTAGTGAAAATTTCCCAATCTGAACGGGAAAAGCCGACCAAGACTTCTTTTGAGCCATCTTTAGTTCTATCCCAATTCCACCTATTACTATTTGATGAGCTACCTCCCCGCACACCAGTCTGTCAGGGAGGAATTTCGGGAGTGGATGTGGAGGGATTGAACATCCGAAAACTCTGATGTAGGAGAAATTCTCCTCTATAAACCAGTCAACAACTGCCCTAAGGATTCCTATGACCAACTTTGAAATGCAGGGAGGTGCACAACCGTACATCATCTGATGTAGTGGTATCACCATGAAATGACAAATTTCATAGAATGAGTCATTGGCGTTTTCTTCCCAAAGTTTAGAATGATATTCATGAATAGGTTCCGGGTAAGTCGGATTCCAACTCCAATTCATCAAAGGGAAAGGAGTTGTGAAGCATATAGCATCCATGATGTATGCAAACATATAAAAGGATACTGGTCAACCTTTGGATCTTGCAGTCTGATATTCCATGACCTCCTTTTCTATGTTATCGAATAAAATATTATTCCAATTGAAGCTGTAACCTTCGACTGCCTCGTGCAAAAGAGATACCCATTCTGCAGGGAAATGGGTAGGACTTTTCTTCCCGAAAAGTCTACATAACATCATCGCCACATATACTATATACTCATTTAATGATCCTGTGGCATAAATACCATGGGTGTCGGCCCTGAATTTTGTTGCATGTCTCCACCAGTCTTTGATTATGCTAGGATACGTTTCGTCTGACTCAAAACATTCTTTCCTTTGAAAATCACTCACAAAATCTTTATTATAAATATACTTGGGACTGGGAGATAGTTTATACATTACTTGTATATGCTCCGGTATGAAAGAGCCAATGACGACCCCTCGGTTGTCCAGAATGCTTCTCGTTTGTACGTCTGTTCTCTCTAAGGCCCAACTGATCATGTCGTTATAACTCACGAGTCGCGACCGTGTAGCTACTTTGTGAATCTCAGACTCCGCGATGTCTCGAAGTTTGTTGTCGACAACATGAGGGAAATTCTTAATTTCATAATCCAAAGTTTCGAAAATTTTCCTCTAGGATTTGATGGTATCGATGGCATACAGTATTGTATCAGATACAACGTCTCTGTCTGGACTCGAGCTTTCTACAACTTCTTTGCTTTTATTAGGTGCCTTATTAGGTGCCATGATGTTTGCACTGGACCAGAAACCTGTTTACAAAAGAAATATGTATAAAACTAGATAAATGGGACTTGCTATAGATGTAAAGGATAAGAATGAAGTTCAAAACATAGGACCTTTATTAACCCTTAATTTGTGTTATAACGAGCGTACTGACACAAACGATGAAAAATTAATGCTTTAATGGAAAGATATGCTCGGAGATATACTTTCGCATAAAAAAATATCTCCATTTATCCATTATTAATACTGCCGTATATTGGCGATTTCAAAACTGGAGTTTCAAAAATCGTTGCCTTCCTCAATTCCCGAAATGCGAAAGGCAGCTTAGCTATCACTAATCCTGTTTTGAAAACAACTTAACCTTAATCTTAGACTTTGTTTAAAGAAAACGCGATTTCGCATTTCAGAACTTCGGGGATCCTGTTGTTAGGAGATATGTCATAAGCAAACCTCAGATCACGAAATTGTGATGGGATTAGTGAGGCGCTAATCATTCGTATTAATGCTTTAATTAATCAAGATTAGTGATTAATTATTTTTTTACTTTTCGGAAAATTGAGGATCGGGAGTTCGAAGGTTGAAAGTTCGAAAACGCTTTAGTAGAAAGAAACTCGAATCACGAAAGATTAAGGGAAAGATGATTGCGTTTAGGAGCTTAATTAATTACGGATTCAAGAGTACTTTGTGGAAAGCGACGGAAAATGTAACATTTATTTCTTCCCCCTCTTTTTAATTTTTTTTTTTTTTTAATATGTTAAACGGTTTCGAGATTTCAGCACTGGGAAATTGGGATGGTTGAAGATCATACCTCGAGAAAAACCGAATCTCGAAACCCGAAAAGGAACGAAAGAATCTGACTCTCTTTTTTGGACTAAGCGCGACTCCATGACTTAGGAAAAGATGAAGCTTCAGTTTTAAAGAGTAGAAAAATTTAAACTTCGTGTCAACATTAGGCTCCATCTAGGGATCTCGTTTCCTTGTGGGATGAGAAGAACATGTAGACCAAGTGCCTTCATTGGGTAATGGAGTCAATGATTCGGCTCTGTGAAACAGATTAGGAGAAAAACTGAACAATATTAGGGTCTCAACGTTAACCTTGAAAACTCTTCAAAAACAAAAATTTTGACTATATCGAGCCGAGTTTTCAATAGATTTATTCTCCTGAAACTGACCTCAAATCTGTGTAAGATAATCAAAACCAAATCAACCATCCTATCAGGTTTCACGTGATTCCATTTGCATTAAGGTAAGTATTTGCACTGTGTCCGGTAAGGAGATCCCAGAAACCTATGATGAAAATCCAGCCGAAAAGAAGAGAAATTACCAGGGCATTTTGTAACTCATGTATAACAACTTTTATCAGATATGAGGATATTGCTTCACTACCAGCGAGCCTGTTCAGTACCCCGGTGAAGTTATCCGACTTCCCACATTGAATTTCCTTTCACCACTTCATTGTTTCCAAGCATTT
>ML801421.1:255531-279100 GCA_009831015.1 Picea engelmannii | reverse complement strand
CGATCAGTTATTCCTGTTAGGATAACTAATAAGGTTAAGATTAACCTAGACATGTTTATGATCCAGCTAAAGTCAAAGAACTAAAAACTCAACCTACTCTCTTTTCTTGAAAGTTTGTTCGAGAGTGTTCACGACCAAAGCGAGACCCCTTTGTTCTCATAAAACTTTATGATTAGACATCCATCGTCAGGCAGGAAAAAGGCTTTACTGTGGTCAAGAGGAGGGTAAGGGGGTTTTAGAAAAAACTGCTATACATATGAATGTTATTAGAGACTTTCTTAATTAGCTTTTATAACTTTTTCTTAAGTCCCCTTTTTTATTACTTCAAGAACTTATTTATTTATTTTTTATTTTTTATTTTTTATTTTTGACAAAAATGAATCTATGATTTATTCATTCGTATTTCTTAGGACTTTTATCCCAAATTTTTAAAATGGGATTTCATACCTTTATTACCTCCTATATTGCCAAACCAAATGTTACTCATTCATTACCTTTTTCATTGTGAGATACTTGATAGGAATACCTGCGCATGTCACCTTTCAGTACCTCAAGTCCACTGTTTCATGAGAAACATTCCTTGCGAATAACATAACATTATAATCATTATGAAACGTCATTAAAGAAACTTTTAGTTATTTATTTTATATTTTTATTTATTATTATTATTAATTTTTTTTTGGGAATCTATACAAAAAGAATGAAAACAAACCGGTATGTACAATGAGAATTTAGAAACACATTATTGCATGAAGTGTTTAAGATGCCGCCCATTTACAGGGGCACTGAGAATGTCTCCATCCAGGTTTTCTAATAACAAATCATTTTTTCCTTCAAAGGCCGAAATCCTGTATGAGCCAGAGCAGATCAGATCGAATTTGCCATGTTTTCCAGCGTCTTCTTTCCTGGCTTCCCATTTTAGGACCAAGTCGCCAGGGAGGAATTCTCTATCTTTAGTTTTCTGATTGAATAAGGCTTTCATTTTATCTTGATATCTTTTCAACCTTTCATTTACTTTGGCCCTATTTTGCTGAACTTCGACCAGCTGGTTTATCCTTCTGGTAACGTCGTTGGGTTCTTCATTTGAATCTTGCCAGAGTTTCATTATTGGCAGAGAAAGGATTATTGGTAAAATGACATCAGTGCCATATACCATATGGAAAGGGGAAATCCCAATTGATCTTTTAGTACTTATTCTGTTGGCCCATAGAACATATTTTAAATGGATATGCCACGCTTTCTTGTTTTCAGTCAAAACCTTTTTTATCACGGTAATCAGGCTTTTGTTAGATGATTCAGCCAGACCATTACCTTGTGGATAGTAAGCTGTGGAGTGTCATAGTACGATGTTATATTTTTGGCAAAAAGTTATCATGGCCATTGAATTAAATGCTTGCATGTTATCAATGCCTATCTTTCGAGGACAACCAAACCTGGATCAAATATTATCTTCCAAAAAACTGAGTACTACTGAATCAGTTGCATTTCTTGTGGGGATAGCTTCCACCCATTTAGTGAAATAATCAGTAGCAGTTAGCATCCATTTGTGCTACGCACTGGAGTGTGGATGAATTTCTCCAATGAAATCAAGTCCCCATTGCTGAAACGGGGCTTCAGTTTTAACTGGAATTAGGGGCAAAGCTGGGACCTTCTGCTTGCCTGTGAACAACTGAAAAGGGACACAATTTCGAACTTTAGTGTTCACCTCTGTGAATAATTTGGGCCAGTAATGTCCGGTTCTTAAGATTTTATAAGCTATTTCTCGCCATGCATGATGTCCTCCACACACTTCGACATGGAATTCTTCCATAACCCCTTCTGTTTCAGTTTCGACTAAACACCTTAGTAGGAAACCTAAGAGGTCTTTCCAATACAATTTAGCATCTATGATACAGTATTTTACAGCATGTAACTTTAGCATTCTAGATTTAGACGGGGTTACCTCACTAGGACATTGAAGCGTGAGTAGGTAATGGACGATGTCGTGATACCAGGCCGAAGTAGAAAACTTTTCTTGAATTTTGGTTGTAGGTGCAGTGACATCAAGTTTGTCTATTTCCATAAATCCCTCGTTCTCTTGCAGCTGATTTATCCCAAGTGCTTTTAAATTCGATTCGGCAAGCAATTTGGCCAAACCCCAACCTTTGATAATTTTAGTTGGTGTGACTTCTAGGTCAAACTCCTGGATCTTAGCTAACCACCTTCCTCTTCTTCCATCGTTGTCTGGTTGCACCAGGATATCTTTAACAGAGCTAGCAGATACATAAACAATGATCTTTGAGTGCAACATGTAAGTTCTGAAAGCCTTGAGAGATTTCACCATTGCATAGGCCTGTTTCTCCAATATATCATATTTCAACTCAGCATCTCTGAGAATTTTGCTAAAAAACGCAATAGGCCGCTCAAAACTTTCCTCGTTTTTCTGTGACAATACAACTGCAATAGTATGTTTTGAAGTAAAAGAAAAAATCAAAAACTCTTTTGTGTAATCTGGGCTTGCCAAGATCGGTGCTTCACTTATTACTTTCTTGATGCATTGAAATGACGCTTTGACTTCGCTTGTCCATCTCACCTCACTGTCCTTTTTGAGCATATCTGTTATCAATTTTAATTTCAGCAAAGTTAGGGATGAATCTCCTCAAACAATTTATTTTTCCTAAAAAAGACTGAATTTCTTTTACATTTCTAGGAAAATTTATAGTATCTATTGCTTCAACCCTTTTTGGATCGATTTTGATTCCATATTTAGACACGATATGGCCCAAGAGTTTACCTTCTTGCATTGCGAAATGAGATTTATTGGGATTGAGTGACAAACCAAATTTTCGGCATTTCTTAAAGGTTTGTTTAAGGTGCATTAGATGTTCTGCATCAGATTTGGAGAACACAGTTAGCTCATCAAGATAGATAACAACGAACTTATCTCTTTCACCCACGAAATCGATATCCATGGCTTGCTGAAAAGTTGCCTATGCATTCATTAAACCAAAAGACATTTTATCATACATAAAATTACCCCAAGGGGTAGTGAAAACAATTTTTTCTTTATCATCCTAATGCACTGCGATATGATTGTAACCTGAAAAACCATCAATCATAGACATTTTGTTAGCTCCAACTACTTTTTCTAAAACGTGATCCATCTTAGGTAATGGGTAATTGTCTTTGAGTGATGATTGATTCAGGTTTATGAAATTGACACATAGTCTGATCTTGCAGTTTTTCTTTCTTACTGGGACTAAATTAGCTACCCACTCAGAGTATCTTAGTGGAACTATGATTTTAGCATCCAAGAGTTTTTTGACTTCTTTTTCTATCACTGGTAATAGGATAGGGTTAATCTGCCCGAGTTTCTGCCTAAAAGGTTTGATGCCTGGTTTTAGTGGAATTTTATGTTCCATGATAGTCGTATCATAAGTTCTCAACTCGTCATAAGACCAGGCAAAAAAATATTTGTATTTTTTAAGCAACTCAACATATTTACTTTTGATTTCGGGATACAGGTACCTAGATACTTTTACTAATCTAGGACTCTCTTCGGTACCTATATTGCAATCTTCGACCTCTTCTGGCTGAGGCTGTAAGGTAGTCTTCAAAGGGATGTCATCATGATTAAAGAGCCTTTCTAAGGGAATCAAGCCCTTGGGTATCTGATTATTTTTTAAAACAAGCATACGGTGATTAGCGATTTTATCCTGGAACTCTTGGGGGTCTTCCCCTTTCTGCATGATCCAAATATGATCATTTTGGTTCTCTTGGTCAGCATGCGTTTCGACGAACTCATCTACTGTTTCTAAAAAATTTCGGAGTTGTTCATCATCCTCAAAGACTTGCCAATGTTGTGTGTTATTGGGTATGGAATGCCTATGTCTCATTTGTATATGATATTTTAGTTTGAAAGCAGTGGGAGGTGCGAAAGTTGAAGCAGCTTTGGCTAAAGCATCTGCCTGTTGATTTTCTGCTCTCGGAATGAAGTGAATATTAACAGAGGAGAAATTTTTTTCGATTAGGTCCCAAACACAATTTCGATATTAGATTAACCTAGGATGTTTGGCCTGGTACTGGTGATTAACCTGTTTCACGATCAACTCTGCATCACCAAAAACTTCCAAGTTTTTAATTTTCAATCTCTTAGCGGCCTCTAACCCTAACACTAGAGCTTCGTACTCACATACGTTATTAGTGTGGTCAATGTTCCACTGTAGCCTATAAGAGAAAGGGATAACGAATTGGTTATCAGGTGCCACAAAAATTACTCCAGCCCCAGCTCCAAGATAAGATGAGGCACCGTCAATTTTTTTTTTCCAAACACCAGTGCTATATACATCCTGTTCTATTTGTTCTTTTTCTTTTTTATTTCCTGTACAACTTTCTTCTATACACGCATCAACATCATCATCTATAGATAATATACAATTACCTAAATCCTGATCAACAATATATACAGGATAATTATTTGGGCTGAGAGGGTCACTAACCATAAATGCTAACTTGGTTTCCTTGTACAATCACATGAACTATCATCTGAAAACTGGAATTGTTGCATACGTCATATCAAGTTGAAGGGAACCTTCAAGTTTATCACCCCAAGACTGGGACAAGAGCAAGCCATATTTTGGGGGTATATCCGCGATAACCACATCCATTAAAAAGATTTTTGCAGGTACCTGTGAAAGGTTTACAACTAAGTCCTTTATCATGCCTATGCACTTGACTTTCCTCGAATCAAATGAATATAAATCTCCATAAGGCCTGGTGATTTCAAGGCCGAGTCTGTCCATGATTGCTTTAGGCATCACATTGTGAGAGGCCCTAGAATCTAACATGCAGTTATGGAGGAGATGGTCGCAAACAGTCAAAGTGATGTAGAAAGGGGCAACAATGTCTCTGGCACCTTCGAAGTGTGGGCTGAAAATTATGTTAGGCTTGTCATCTTCTAAGTTAATAACATCGGTCTGACTTTCATTTTCCGAAAAACTAATCATTTTAGCAATTTGTTTTCGGTATATAGGGTTTTTGGCCAGTTCGACAAGGGGAATAGAGATTTTGATCTTATTGATTTTAGTTTCTAGATTAAAACTTCCAATGGTTTTGTCGATTTACATGGTTTGAGTCTCCATCCCTTTCTTTTCAGCCTTCCTTGGTTGAGGGGCCTTTGTTTTGGTAACATGGGTGTCTAGTTTCCGCGTGCTTAAGGGTGGCATTTCCGCTGTCTTTGTTTTAATAGACTGTATGTTAGCGGTCTTAGTCCCTTCACTCTGTTTTTCAATGATTTTTGAAACTGCTTCGTCAGTTTCAATGCTCGGTAGTATCTTTTTAACTGGAGCGGCTGTGGAAACCCTGTATCTAGGTCTTAGGTTGTACTTCTGGTGGAGATTGGTCATTATACCATCAACTATTCCTTGATAGGTCGAATCTTTTGAAACATTGCTGTTCTTGTTACTCTCAGTACTATACTCCGTAGTCAAAGACTTTTCGTAATCTTGTCTTGTTATATAAGTTTGTAAGCAGTCATTGCCAAGATTGTTCATATCCTCTTCTAACTCCTCGAAATCCTCCACGTCTTGTCCTCCTATAAAGTTTTCGCTTTTAAAAGGGGTTTGGATTTTTTGATCTTCATTCTTAATTTATTTTTGGTGGTTTTGAGGATTAGGGTTCTTCCTGAACTCCTTTCTAGGGTAATGTTCATTCTTAGCTTGATCTAGTTCCATTCTAGATATTTTATTTGACAGTTCTTTGATGATTCTAGCCATATCATCCATTTTGTCTTCTGAAGATCTTCCCGATCCAGAGGATCCTCCTTGCTCCCTGTATCTCCTGATTTCTTTGTTTCCAGTCTCAAATTTGGTTTTCAGCTTCCCTGATGCCATCATGTTAGATTCGATTTCCAAGGCATCATCTTGTATCTTGGTGAGATCTATTGATCTTCTCTCCCTTAATAACAGGGCAAAGTCGAGGTCAAAAGCTCCAACGAAAGTCACTTTCGCTGCAGGTTGGGATATTATTGTACAATTTATTGAATCGTTGGGTAAACTCGAGAACTGATTCAAATTTTTTCTTTCGAAGAGACTAAAATTCGGTTAGATAATAAAGATGGTCTTTTCGCTCACCCCACTATTTGATAAAAGCGTTTTCAAGTTCATTGTATGACGGTATAGATCCAACTGCTAGGCCTCGAAACCAGGTTCTTACTTTCCCTTCAAAGGTTTGAACCAAGAGTCTGGAGTAAACATCTTCATGTTCCAATCCAAGAATGTCAATGAATTGATTGAAAAAATTTATGTGTTCAACTACCGTTAAATCGCCCTCTTCCGTGAACTTGGGCAGGTTTTTCATGTAATTTTCTGGTAAATCATGGAGAGAGACCGGTAGAACTAGAGGGGCATATCTTGCAACAACCTTTTCAAATATTCGAGGAGGCGATACTTGGCCGTCTGCTCCTCCTCCTGGACCACCTGCGACAACACCTCTTGCCCCACCTCCTCCAGCCGCGACCATTGTGGATTTAGCGGTTAAAGTTTGGGGGTTATAAGGAAGGGTTTCAAGAAGTCGGTTATCGATGGGGAGGAAACTTGAGAAAAAGGAGCTTGGGGAATGTGGACTGGTTCCTTCAGAATCACAGGGTGAAAATATAGGAGAATCAACAGAAGTTGAGTCGAGATATATAGGATAATTGTTTGAGTTGTGAGAGGTGGGAAATCAAACCTCGAGAAGTGAGGGAGAGTCGGTCACAACAGGAAGTGAGGTAGATCTTCGTTCCCTATTGGTGTGGGAAATGACTGAGCAATCTTCGGTCTTAAAAACAGGCAGAACCAAATCTGATTCATGGGTTGTAACTTTATCAACGGAGTATTCCCCGTAAGGGGGTGGAATACTTGATTCACCATGTTAATCTTCAGAGTCATACTGTGTAAATTTAGGTTGATAATTTTTAGTTGTTGATGAGGCAGTCTGTCGAAAGTATCTTCTTGATTTTAGAATTTTTTTTGGGTCGGAAAAAGGCGAAATTTGCTTGTCGTCTGTATTCTTCCTGGTGTTATTCTGGTTAAGAGCTAGTTTAAACAATGTGGAGTCACCAAGTGAAAGATAAAGGTAGCCTTAAAAGGTTTTCAAACTTTGTTCTCTATCAAAGAAGGAAAGTGTCAATGTCGTTATTCTCAAGGAAAAAGATTTGTTTCTTCGTTCCCCATCAACGACACCAAAAATATGTTGTTCCCGAGTTTATACTTTAAGGCTCTAAAGTATACTATCAAGGCATCTGAAAAGATAAAGGAAGTTGAGGATAGAAAAATTCAATGATAAAAAGGTGAGGACTATAGTTGGTTTCTCAACTGTCTCTGTCGAAATTCCCAGTTTTCTTGAATACTGATATCTCTCTTTATTGCTGCCCATGAACGTTCTAACTCAACCCAGTTATTTGTTGTTTGTAAGATAGTGTTAAATAAGTTTAGAGCGATGCTGGTTTGATATGAAAGACTGGGTTCGATGTTAAGCCGCCTTGAAACTGGTATTGTCATGAAGGATAAAGGTAAATGAGATACTGTTCTCTGTTTTCTTTTTAGGCTTCGTTATCTCTATTTCACAATGTAAAGAGAATGATTTTAAAACATGAATTAATAGGATGACTAAATTAAAGGTCGTTTCTTGTATCTGAGTTAAATTTAAAGGAAAGGAAACATGCATGATATGGGGAAAAACATAAAGCTATTAACAAGGTGAGGCATCAATTGAAGAGGAATCTCACATTGTAACAGAAGACTATGAAAA
The DNA here is from genome assembly GCA_009831015.1 of Picea engelmannii. NCBI lineage: Eukaryota > Viridiplantae > Streptophyta > Pinopsida > Pinales > Pinaceae > Picea > Picea engelmannii. The sequence continues at coordinate 271,333 of ML801421.1, read as the reverse complement.
CAAGAAAAATATTAATGAAGCATATGATATTGAAATCTAAACATTCATAGGTCTTGTATTTGCTGATAACCGATACAGAGGAAAAACTGTAAATGATTTAAATAACACGAATAATAATTTCCACAGTAGAGGTTGTACTAAATTGTAGCCAAGCATTCATCAATTAGATATATGAAAGAAAGATGAAAAGAAAGGGGAACACATAACTCAGACTTGACAAAATCTAGAATCTTCAATCTACATTTGTATTAATTCAGAGTCTCTTGAAAATTACTTCGTCACAATGCCTTTGTAGAGAAAAAAAACCCTTTTTAGTCTTCTCTCCTTGTATTTATACAAGGTCATCAATACTTGATGGTTAGCAATCTCCTACTTTTTAGGAGAAAAATAGTTACAAAACTGCAACCTTAACCGTTGCATGATTAACTTTTGTTTGTCTATCATTTCAATAGTATAAGCTTTCAAATGATACTTCACTGTTTAGTTGAAGTCTCTCCCTCCTTTGATCCTATACATTCAATACATTTCTCCAGAAAATAAACAAAATTTCTAGGAGGTGTCAGAAGATCCTTAGCTTCAAACAGATAAAACTTTCTTTGGACCTTTGGAAACTAGTCTTCAAAACCTTTATCGACAAACCTGATCACTTGCAACTTTAAATTGGGTTGTCTGGAAAGATTTTAAGTCTATAGCCCGACCTTTTGTCAAATTTAACTTAGCCTGTAGTTGCTTTATAAGCTCCTTTTGCTGATTAACCTGCACCTGACTTGCTTGTATCCGCTGGTTCATTTCATCCAGGCTTGATTTGAGTGATTGAATTTCTTGCCTTTCAACAGCTCTGGCTTGCTCCAAGCTTTTATTCACCTCTTCTCTAATTTTTTTCTCAACATTATTTAACTGGTCTTGCAATTGAGCTATTGTGTGGTTACTCTTCTTTATCCTTGTTCTCATGTTTTCCATAGTAAAAAGGTTTGTTGTTGCCATGGCTCCCATGGAGCTTGCTACCTATGTAGAAAAATCCTCCTCTTCCAAATTCTGGCCATCTATCAAGACCCTATGCTTCTTCACCATACCCCCCTCTCTCATATACATCTCTTGTTTTAGAACAACCTTCCTCTTTTTGCTGAAAAAATAATCAGAAGGAGGGATCTCATCTCTGGAGATAGGGGTGAGATCACTAACATATATGGCTCCCATCTGTGGGAGTCCAAAGGCAAACTGTAAAGGAGTTAAGGAAGCTATGGGACTTCCTAGCTCTGTATATCTTGTTTCTCCTATGGCCTTAGGTATATTGACATAAACAACAGATGATGAAGGGGGAGTGGACTTACTGGACTCGAGAGGTGTCCTAGACCTCCTCTCTGTTTCCGTCTCTGAATTTTCTGTCTGTAAGGCCTCTTCATTTTGAAAATACCTTTCAGTCTCCTATGGAATTTCCTCGGGATTGATTTTATCCTGTGCTTCTTGTCCGAAGCCTGGGGGAGTATCCTCTTGTTCCTGAGGAAGGGTGATTGCTTCTCCTTGCCGTACTTTGGGTAGACCACTCCGTCTATGCTTTTAGAAGGTCTGAAAACTAGCTTGGAAGTCGGACGTCAGTGTCTGTACCCTCTCTATCACCTCCTCATAGGTCCTAGTCCCTTTGAACATGTCATCACAAGGGGACATCTCATGTTCATAAGCCTTCATATTACAGTGGGCCATGTGATTTCCCACTAATTGGTAAGGGTCGTGTTTCCTGTGTTTGAGGTCTACCAACTTGACCTCCTCCAGTGCTGCCACTTCAACTTTGGAATGACCCAAGTTGAGTAGTGAAATTTTTTCAATCTGAACAGAAAAAACCGACCAAGACTTCTTTTGAGCCGTCTTTAGTTCTATCCCAATTCCACCTGTTACTATTTGATGAGCTACCTCCCTACACACCAGTCTATTATGGAGGAATTTCGGGAGTGCATGTGGAGGGATTGAACATCCGAAAACTCTGATGTAGGAGAAATTCTCCTCTATAAACCAGTCAACAATTGCCCTGAGGCTTCCTATGACCAACTCTGAAATGCGGGGAGGTGCATAGCCGTACAACATCTGATGTAGTGGTATCACCACGAAATGACATATTTCATAGAATGAGTCCTTGGCATTTTCTTCCCAAAGTTTAGAATGATATTCATGAATAGGTTCTGGGTAAGTCAGATTCCAACTCCAATTCATCAAAGGGAAAGGAGTTGTGAAGCATATAGCATCCATGATGTATGCAGACATATAAAAGGCTACTGGTCGGCCTTTGGATCTTTCAGTCTGATATTCCATGACCTCCTTCGCTATGTTATCGGATAAAATCTTATTCCAATTGAAGTTGTAACCTTTTGCTGCCTCGTGCAAAAGAGGTACCCATTCTGCAGGGAAATGGGTAGGACTTTTCTTCTCGAAAAATCTACATAACATCATCGTCACATAGACCATATACTCATTTAATGAGGCTATGGCATAAATACCATGGGTGTCGGCCTTGAATTTTGCTGCGTGTCTCCACCAGTCTTTGATTATGCCAGGATACGTTTGGTCTGACTCAAAACATTCTTTCCTTTGAAAATCACTCATGAAATATTTATTATAAATATACTTGGGACTGGGAGATAGTTTATACAGTACTTGTATATGCTCTGGTCTAAAAGAGCCAATGACGACCCCTCGACTGTCCATAATGCTTCTCGTCTTCACGTCTATTCTCTCTAAGGCTCAACTGATCATGTCGTTATAAGTCATGAGTCGCAGACGTGCAACTACTTTGTGAAGCTTAGACTCTGCGATGTCTCGGAGTTTGTTGTCGACAACATGAGGGAAATTCTTAATTTCATAATCCAGAGTTTCAAAAAATTTCCTCTAGGATTTGATGGTATCGATGGCATGCAGTATTGTATAAGATACAATGTCTCTTTATGGACTCGAGCTTTCTGCAACTTCTTCACTATTCTTGGGTGCCTTCTTAGGTGCCATGATGTTTGCACTGGACGAGAACCCTGTTTACAGAGGAAATATGTATAAAACTGGATAAATGCGACTTGCTATAGATGTAAAGGATAAGAATGAAGTTCGAAATACATGACCTTTATTAACCCTTAATTTGTGTTATAACGAGTGTACTGACACAAGCGATGAAAAAATTAATGCTTTAATGGAAAGATATGCCTGAAGATACGCTTTCGCGTCAAAAAATATCTCTATTTATCCGTTATTAATACTGTCGTATATGGGAGATTTTAAAACTGGAGTTTTGAAAATCGCTGCCTTCCTCAATTCCCGAAATGCGAAAGGCAGCTTAGTTATCACTAATCCTGTTTTGAAAACAACTTAACCTTAATCTTAGACTTTGTTTAAAGAAAATGCGATTTCACATTTCGGAACTTTGAGGATCCTGTTGTCAGGAGATATGTCATAAGAAAACCTTGAATCCCGAAATTGCGATGGGATTAGTGAGGCGCTAATCATTTGTATTAATGCTTTAATTAATCAAGATTAGTGATTAATTATTTTTTTACTTTTCGGAAAATCGAGGATCGAGAGTTCGAAGGTTGAGAGTTCGAAAACGCTTTAGTAGAAAGAAACCCGAATCACGAAAGATTAAGGGAAATATGATTGCGTTTAGGAGCTTAATTAATTACGGATTCAAGAGTACTTTGTGGAAAGCGACGGAAAATGCAACATTTATTTCTTCCCCCTCTTTTCTTTTTAATTTTTTTAATATGTTAAACGGTTTTGAGATTTCGGCACCGAGAAATTGGGATGGTTGAAGATCATACCTCGAGACAAACCGAATCTCGAAACTCGAAAAGGAATGAAAGACTCTGACTCCTTTTTTTGGACTAAGGGCGGCTCCATAAATTACTACTAATTACATAGAATTAAATTTAACATAAAGGTGTAAATACGCCTACCCCCCCAACTAGGTGAAATTGAGGGAGAATATTAGAATTATTCAAAAAATGAGTCCAAGAATGAAACTCTAATTAGGTACTCATATATAATCGAGAAAAATACATGAATTATGAGTGTCCATATGGATGCTATTCCACTTAGCCAAAGTGCATATGGTAGCAGGTCACTGCAACCACCAAGTCAAACTAGGAAGTGGTACTCTATATGAGGCTCACTTTGTACAAAAAAAGTATTGTCCCCCAACTTAATTGAAAAACATTACTATGCAAAAATATACAGAAAATCAAGATTTTTCTTTCTAATTCATTTCTTGTAGCTTACCAACTAAAAATTATGCACAAATTTAACTAGATTTTGATGCCCATAATTAAATGCATCTACAACATTCTAAAGGAACATGTATGTAGTTAATAAATCATCTATAACAACACATAAAACCATTCTCATTCACAGAGTAAAATGCACAACCATAAGACTCATAAGAAAACTTAGATAATAGATAAACACTTATCTTTAAAAGAAATCTTGTGCAACTAGCTACTTGGGAAGGATGTTCCACCCAACCATAGACTTGTTGTTCTAGATATCAACAAAAAGTCGCCCTCGAGCTGGGGCTAGGAATCCACAAAAGAAGGGTGCCTCTCACATTCCCCTCACATCTAAATAACCCACAACCCACTGGTATTCTCCTACAACTATCCCAAATTTCCTTCAACTCTCTTCCTCTTGATCCGCCCAACCCAAGAAATGTACCCATTCACTGCTCTCAGTCCATTGGGCATCCCATTAGTTTATCAGGGTCTCTTTGGCATAGGTAACCAAGAATCTCTGTATTGGGAACTCAAGGGAACTCACTGCTAGGAAAACTACCAGCAACCAACAATAAACAGTTGATGTTATAGTGCATCTCACTTAGGAGTTCACTCTTTAGGCCCGACAACCTGACTCTTCAATTTCCAGCTCCAAAACGCTCCAAAAATGCTCCAACATGCTCCATATTTCACCCATCCTCCTTTCTCTAGCTATGGTGCTCTTTTTCCTTGCTCTCTCCTTGTTTTTCATGCCAAGATTGAATGTGAAAAATTGCTTACTCTCCCGATACAAATTTCCTCTATTTTCCCAAGGCAATTGACTGCTCACTCTGCCCATTGTTGATTGTACTTCAGTCCCATGCTCTCCAATAACTATGAGATGTGACTTCTACACCCACCCTATGACATGTATTCAATGATTGGGCTCTCATACATTCAAACATAAAGCAGATGGATGACCCAAAGATAATAAAATTCAGAAATATGGGCTTGTCTTAATACCCACAAACCATATCCGCCTTGGACCCCTCTTAGACACTCCCCAGGCACCCCTCTCTCTTGTGGATTAATCGACCCCCGTCTCTATCCATATTCTTAGCAATTGGTATCACATTATTTTTATTAAAATCAGAAAATACATTTCGCATATTACATCTCTTGGCCATAGCCACATTCATATCTATATTATACATTAAATAAACTAGGGATTATAATGGGGATGTTACAAAAAAAGAGATCTTGAAAAATGGGTGAATCATAAAGAATCACCTCAGGAAGCGTTCAACATAATTCTGCCATAACGTTGAACTGGGTGGACATAGATGATGTATGTCTCCTATGATGAAGACGAAAGTTTCTTGACCTCGACCCCATCGAGGATCTCTGAATATATTGGTATTGGGCGCCCAAAATGTGAGCCCCGATGCCTGCCCTGCATTGTATATCGCTCTCGCTTCAATGCCAATCGCTTGCACAACCACAATACACATTTCCTTCTTTAACTGAGATGAGTAATAGGTATTCATAACATTAGAGAATACAATGGCAATGTAAAGAGTTCCTTCCTTTAATGGTAACTGAGATGAGCTATTTGTATCCATAACATTATAGAAATACAATGACAAGATTCAAACCTGGGCAATACGATACCAGAGTGTGGCATCGAAGGACACAATGGTTAGAATGACTTGAGGAAAACTGGTGGCTGTATGAATGGGACCATTGAAAGATTCCACCGTCGACCTTGGCAATAATTCATGCAAGATTTGACGTCCAAGTCTTGTCCACCTCGGGAACCATCGGATGTTATCCACACCCATCGACATGCAATTGCGTACGGATCCAACCTATGATGTTATGCATGCTAATGGGTATTGGATGACTATRGATGATCCATCCATCATGCYGCRGAGTCTTAAAGACTCTGCATCAGGCTGCTTATTGATTGCCATCTGTCATGGGCTTGAAAAATCTTGAACAGTKAGAAATAATAAATTGTCCTTTAAGAGAACCRCCATTTGAAAAAGATGGGATGGAGGGGAAAKAGAAACATTAACAGATTCTGGACGTACAAGAGTGTCAACTAACATGCTTGGGCTCAAATACTTCAATTTGTCCTTAACATATATAGTGGAGATATCCTTTCCTCAAGGTGTTTGCCCTAACCTTCAACATCTGAAAATAKAGTGTTGTCATTCTCTATAAAAGGTTGGTGCATTGCCAAGAACACTTATAAAACTAGAGTTAATGAAATGTGCTAGATTGGAGAAAATGGGAGGGCTTTCTGGTCTTGCAAAACTTCAGATACTCAACATAAGATGTTGTACACCACTAGAGGAGTTGTCTGGTTTTGAAACGTTGATATCTTTGGTGAAGTTGGAGGCTACTTCTTGTCGGTGCCTGTAGAGCATAGCGGGGTTGGCGCGGCTTACAAAACTTCAAGTGCTAAACGTGTCTCATTGTGACTTCCTTAGTTTAAAAGGGCTTCCAGGTATTGAACATTTGACCTCATTAAAGCAACTTAATGCCAAGGGTTGTGGATGGGATGGGGCAGCAATGGAGCAGTTGTGCCAACAATTGAAGGAAGGCCTCATCATATGAAAAGAAATTAGTGCAATCATAACACTTCGTCTTGCAGGCTAGTGACGACAGTGCTCAATGCATGCTGTAGAGAAAGCTCTGTCATTAACCTTCTAATTTGTGTGGTAATTAGAACCAGGCCTGGAATTTGACGGGCTACAACTCGTCTTTTGTGTCCCAACCCGTATTTGACATGTTAGTGTAAAAACAACACGTCATCCCTGACTTGCATTCAAATTATAAACCTGTCAAATTGACGTGTAACCACATGGATTACCCATAAAAAATGTCAGTGGTATGTATGTGCATTGTAGGGTTACAGTTTGGGTCCCTGGGTCATACGAGGGAGGTAGGAATAAAAGTAAATGCTAGAGGTAGAAATAAAGTAAATTCCATTAATTCTAGGGGTGGGTCATATGAGGCAGGTAAGAATAAAAGTAAATGCTAGAGGTAGGAATAAAGTAAATTCCATTAATTCTACGGGTTGGAATAAATTAAATACGATTAAATGAGTAGGCAACAGGGAGGGTGCAACACTGCCGCATCACCAAAAGTTAAATAAAAAGAATGCGAGAGTCATATTGCTATCACTATTCATGCCCATTCATTTCAATTCCCGAGGGCGTTTTACTAAACATTTTGGTATGTGCGTATATTTTCTTGGCACTGGCAGGGATTCGAAGTTGAGTCTATTTTCATTGCTCAACAAACTGGGACTAGAGTCTTGGCCCATATATGGATCCGACGCCGCAGATGGGTCAAAATCCATTATCCTGCTCTATGCTGTTCGTATTCGGTGGTTGAAACTTGAGGGAGATATCTATGCTTGTTCTTTTCTTTCCGTTGCTCGTATTCGGTGGCTGAGGGAGATATCAGTGGCATGTGCTTTCTCTCAGCTGCTCATATCTGGTGGCTAAGGGAGATATTGGTGCGAAGAGGTGGTGTTTTCTCTCTACTTCTTGTATCTGGTTGCTGAGGGAGATATCAATGTGACAAGGAGGTGCGAGAAGGTGGTGTGTAAGATAACAACATTAAAATAAACATTTTTGGATTGAGTCTCAAATTATGGTATTGAGAGAGTTGCACAGGCACCTATCAATCGCAACAAATCTCGTGGTAAATCATGTGGTTGGCTCCATCATTTCTACATTTCTGCATTAGATCAGGTTTGTGGAAAGGTAGAAGGCTATTTGCTTGTTTTGTGGATTGTGGGTTGTTTTAGGTTTTAGATTCTTATTATGTATGCATCAACATTTTAAATCTTGTAATATCAGGTTTGTGGAATAGTGCATGTTGTAGAAGTTTATTTTCTTGTTTTGTGGATTGTGGGTTGTTTTAGGTTTTAGATTCTTATTATGTATGCATCAACATTTTAAATCTTGTAATCAATTTTAGGATGTAATTTGTTTTATGGCCATTGCTCCATATGTATTGTTTCCTTCCACAATAGGGATGATGGATGAGGATCTGAGTTGGACAATGGCTCTAATCTTTTAGACAGTGAGCTCACGTTAGGGTTTTTAGTTAGTTGCATGCTGCCAGCCATACTCAAGTTAGGGTTTTAGCTAGCTATGGCTCAATGAATACACAAATATAACTAGAACTTGTTAGGAGATTAACTTTGATAATACTTGATACACATAAAAAAAAAATTCACACTTATAAATCTGCAGAAAACTTAAAATGACATGCATGAAAAACAAATGGCTGTCATCAAATTTGCAAGACAGGTAAGGGAAATTTGAAATTTCAGACCTGATTAGAACCAATTTGATCTTTCTGACAGCTCTACTCAATCCTCTAATTGTTGTTTTGAATCCCGCTAAACACCTCTCACTGAAAGCGGTGAAAAGATTTCGGAAAATAACGAATCTTTATACAGACAGAGAGGTACTGGGTCTTACATTTTGCTGTCTTTTTCTGTAGAAATCCACTCTGTGCAATTCAAATTAGTCTCTACTATTTGCATCCATGATCTTATGGTTTCTCCTTCACTCACAAGCAACAAAATTGAATCCATGATCTTATTGTTATCGCTTCATTCATAAGCAACAAAATTGATAATGAAACTGTCGACCTTCCGAGGTAATCCTTTTTTCGTATGGTTCACATTAGTTAAACCCAAAAGACAATGGTATACTTAATTTTTTCAATGAAGGTAGTCAAACTCTGGGAGTTGACCAAAACATTTTAACTCAGCTTGCCAAACCAGCCTGTAGAATTTTTATTAATTACAAAACCCTCTTAACTATATTCCAGTCAATAGTGAAATGAAACCTTTAATTGTACCTATGTTGTAGTGATGTACATTGTTCAAGACATTCAAATTCTCCAGCAGTGATCTATTTTGTTTTAACAAAGGTAATGATATCATTCTCAACAAGAGGTTGAGCAACAAGTCCCTGTCTAGAAAGTAGAGAAGTTTGTTGTTTGGTTTTGTTATAAATATACTTGATACTGTGTTCTTCTAATTTAGAAAGATATGAATTATATATGAAGATTACGTAATAATGAAGGAGACTGTTAATCTAACTTAAAGAGATACATAATTTAGAGATATATGAATTATATATGAAGATTACGTAATAATGAAGGACACTGTTAATCTAACGTAGCTTTGATATGAGTTATATATGAAGATTACTTTAAAAAAAAAATATATTTGTGTAAACTTTGAACGTGTATTTAGATAACAGTACTCTTATAACATAGCTTTGATATGAGTTATATATAAAGACAGTTAAGTCTGGTTTTTCAAAATATATTTGTGTAAACTATGCACGTGTATTTAGATACCAATACTCTTTCTAACATAGCTTTGATATGAGTTATATATGAAGATTAATAACGAAGCTCTCATTATATTTGTGTAAACTATATTATTTTTGAAACGAAACTAGTTTTTAAAAGAAAAAAAGTGAAAAAACGCTTTACAAGAATTTTTTCATAAAATTCTGAAATCAAATTCATGATTATAAAATTCTGAAATCAAATTCTTTGTTATTCAAAGAAACATTTGCTTTTCAATTTTTAAAATGAAAACTTACCAACATAACAAATATGGAATTCAATGAAAACTTACAAACATAACAAATATAGAATTCAAAATGTTCAAGGAATAATATGTCAAGTGCCGTGACATTTTTAAGTGCAATACTAGTAGTGTAATAACTAGCACAGCCACATAATTGTGGCTGATCAACGCCGAAAGGCTGATAATATGAAAAGAATATATTAAATTTTATTATTGATTAACAAAAAAACTGTTGAGCTTCATTTATTTGGTGTTAATATTTTAATTTTTGTTAATCATTTAGGTGGCAATCAGTTAACTATCAAAGTAATTTTTAAATATGATTAAGTAAATGTAAAAAAGTAAACACATAAACGGATGTCTTTATAATAGCTAGGAAGTTAATGATTGAAATCACAGCCATTTATTTTGTGTGACTACTAAGAATATTCCAGCCATATTTAATCATGTCCATAGAAAACTTATTAAGCACTAAACCCCTATTAAATCTGCCCATTGTCAATAGGTATACGACTTTCGGCGTAATTATTGTTACATTCAGCATTTATAATATGTCAACTTTCAAACAACTCTCCAAACGTGTTGCAATTGTCATGAACGCTTTAGTCTTTTCCCTATCTTTTTTACTTTGTATCTGTCAATCACACAACCAGAATTGGGCTACACTCCAAGGGTGTAGCAAATCGATATCCTCGCTACCGCTTCAACAAACGAGCACAGGGACGGGCACTTGAAATATCTCCTGTAGGCAAACACTCGAACTCTCTCTGTAGGCAAGTGTAGGCAAGCACTCGAATGTAGGCTCCGGAGCAATCTCCATCCTTTCACTTAGAGCTCCATAACAAGGCCATATATCAACCTGCCAGGGTAATTATTGTCTATGTTATTTGGCTTTAATCATTCTTTTCTTAGCTGATATAGAATCCTTCATTCCAATGTAGCTCAATGTCTTATGCTTGCAACCTCATTCCTTTATTAGCGATTGGATCTTTCTGGACATAGGCATTTTGACGATTGTGGGAGGAAATAGTGGTAGGTATATCGCTAATTAGCTCTGAAAATTGTTGATATTTGGCAGAGAGCACCAATACTTACAAAAGAAGTTAGGGTTATCTCCCCCACTAAATTCTTCTTAAAGATTGAATGATCATTGCATAGTCTTGATTTTAAATGTTTCCATTGTAAGTTTTTTTTTTGTTGAACTACAAAGAAAATGAGTCACTGATTTGTCCGTAAGGTTTTGTATTGGATTCAATCATTTATAATAATATAATATAATCAAGTTCACATCAAGCCCTATCTTTTTGACGCGATTTAAATCACCATCCAGTATCATACATGCACAGACTCACATCTGCTTATCAGAAATCATGTTCCACCCTAAACTGGGGTCGGATGTTGTGCGTACTCGCAGTTAAAAGGCATTTCTGCTGTGCGTAGAGGGACTGAGATCGAAGGTTACTGAGCGATAGCTAACTGAATATTCGCATACCAAAGGATGCAACGCTATCTGCTTTGGTTCACGATCTAATGGTTCAGTATCAAGAGCTTGGTTCGACACCATTTGTAACTAAGTGCCGTACTCTATCGAATATCATAAGTTCTGGCTTTATTGACTAAATCCAAGCAAGCAGTTAAAAGACATTTCTCCTTCAGCGTAGAGGGACTGAGCGTGAAGGTTACAAGGACAAAGACGCAACGCTATCTGCTTTGGGTCGCCGGCAGAAGGACAAGGACCTGAGCGCTTCTAAAGTCAAGTGTGGGGCATTACAACTACTTATGGATTTCCTGGGCCTTGGCCTTTACTTATGCCTTTTGAAAGCTGGAAGGCAGAGATGACTGGAGAGAAAGTAACTGAAGTCAACCAAGATTAAGCATCTATGAGTGATAGAACCCTAACCCCAAAGAGATCTTTTTCTTCCTGAACAACGCCGAAAGTCTCTATTTTCAATAGTAAGGATACGTTACAGATGGAAGGATGGCAAACCGTACAACGAGGGGCTAATCTCAGGAGGTTCTGACCTGCAGAGACTAGCAGAGAGACATCGAACAACAAAGGTACTTCAAAGCTTTGTAGTAGGCTTATATTTTTTAATCAAGTGATACGTGTGAGTGGGTTTTGTTAAATATAGAAAAATTGCACATACAAAGGCCCTTACCTTTGTAGAATTCCACCTTCTAGTTGCAGAGAATACTACCTGCATATATGGTGGTAAGTTCATTGTTAAAATATGTTTCAGACTGAACTAATTTTTGCAATTCAACTTTAAATTTTGTATGAAAAAATGCAGGGAAAAATGCAGGAAAAATTGCAGTGATGGAAAAATGCAAAAATGCAGGAAAAATTGTAGAGATAAAGGTGGAACTCCACCTTGAAACATATGGTTACAGAGAATATGGTTCCAGAAACGTCTCTCCAAATTCATGGTCATTGCTTTCTGCTTGAAATGGTGTCATAGCTGAAGTTTTGAAGGAAATCTCACAGCCAGCTGCACTAGTGGAAGCACATAATCTGCATCTTGAGGCCAAGGTCGTAAGCAAGGAACGCCAAGTGAAGGGCGCAGGCGCCCAGGTAAGTCCCAAGTTACTGTTTTCGTGGGGTTATTCTTTTTAACCATGAGGGGCCGAAGAAAGGAACGGAGGGGCGAGAGCTCGTACGCTGAGCAGAAGGGGAAAGCGAGGAGGAAATATAGCATATGTGTGTTGTGTTAAAAGTAGAGTGTTCTACGGGCTAACATTTAATGTTTATGAAGTAATGCTAGATTGATCTCTAGCATTACTTCATTTGTTAAAAGTCAGAAACAAATGTGCACTTTAAATCAACCCTAACCTAACCCTAAGATATTCTCCCCTATGCCTCGAGAATCTCTAGGCAAATAAGAGGAAGAACTCAAAACTTAGGTTAAAAAATAACATAAATTGTATGATTTCCTGAAAAGTTTGGTTAAAACAATTAAAATACATTGGTTTCTAGAAAGAATAAAAATCTATTACTAATAGTCCCTCAGCCAGAAGGCACTAATAAAGAGGACTGACTAATAAAGAGGAGCATGGGGGAGCACCTGAGTGGGCCTAATGGTTAAGAACATGTGTTATTTCTGGGGAGGTTACAAATTCAAAACCGGCGGGGGTAGGGATGCTCATATTGACCCGTTGTGACAAGACTGGAAGGGTAGACGACCCCTCCGGATAGAGGTTCACTTCGATGGGACTAATAAAAAGGAGCATGGGGCATTTGTCAGTTTTAGGATGAAGTAATGCTACCATTTTTAGCTCAATAAGAGGAGCAAATCCACGTCGTAAGCATCAACTATCGTTTCAGCATTCATGATTTCCAGTGAATAACAATCTTATGGAGAAACTGTGTGTTCATAAATAGCAACTAAATAATATATGCTAACCACCATATACTGCAAAGAGCATTTATATAAACATGATTTCCAGTGAATAACAATCTTATGGAGAAACTGTGTGTTCATAAATAGCAACTATATAATATATGCTAACCACCATATACTGCAAAGAGCATTTATATAAACATGCATTCTTTCATATCATTCAACGTTCTCCTTTGCCAGTTTTGGGGCTATGACGGTTTTCAACATTTGATCTCTTATGCCAAACTCAACGATGGTCAGTTAGATTAGGGAGTTTCAAAAGTCAAATCTGATTAAGTGTGCAATTATCATTTCAAACAGTATGAGAACTTCAAACCTAAGAATTTAAGAATAGCAATCATCATTATACCAGATTCACAATATTGTCCATAAATTTGTGACAGAACAAAGAAGAGGGAATGAGCTGTCAAGCCTGTAATCCAAATTGAATGTCAAGCATATATCATTTACTGTCCAATTAAACTTGTGCATGCATTTAAAGGACATGTTTATACCAGCGACTGTATGCAAAGGGAAGGGTACGATTTATGAAGCAATTATTAACAGCAAACATCTAAAACCCTCAACTGAACTTCCAGCAATCATTCAGCAAATAAAGAAGGTAACATCCATGTGAAAGAAATTCCATTTTAGGCAAAAGACTTGCAAGATAATATGTATGTATCTGATTTGCCCAGGTCATGGAAGCTGCAATACCCATTCCTTTCATTTGAAGAATTTCACTTATGTTTTGTTGAGTTGGTGAATAACTAGTATAGATCCATCTTAACTCAGTTCGTCCTTAACTCAGTTTGTCTAGAAGGATCAAATCTCGAGGTGTGAACCCTTCTTTTTGCACTCTAAACCTGGGCTTGAGGTGCAATTGACTGTTTAATTTTATTCCTTTAACTCAGTTCGTCCAGAAGGATCAAATCTCGAGATGTGAAGCCTTCTTTTTGCACTCTAAACCTGAGCTTGAGGTGCAGTAGACTGTTTAATTTTATTCCTTGGAAATTAGTCTTTTTTATCTTGTTTAAATAAATTAGTTTAATTTAATTTGAATATATATATATATATATATATTTCATTTGAGGGGTCAATTATTCATGGTCAAATTCCTCACTATCTATTAAATCTCAATTTCATTTCCTCTATAAACACTAAGAACACACCTAGTCATAAAGCAGTTGAAACTACTGGTATTAACTGGTATTTAAAGATAGGTCTTTTCACCTGTAACGTAACAAGACAGTGGTGCGTTCTCTTTGTCAAAGGCAATTATTATCCCTTCAAAAAATCACGTGCTAAGCCATCATTATATCAAACTAGCATATCGTTTGGGGTTTTGTCCCGGATATGAAGAAGGCGTTATTTTGTAATATAAGACAGTTTTAAAATTTCATTGCCATTACCATGTTGATCATTATTCATTTCCAATGTCTTTGCTTCCTAACAGAGAGTACAGGATGAACACAATAGTCATCCAGGGCACTATCACTACTCTTAATGTTAAACTGCCCCTGCATTTGTATTCGAAAATACCCAGCATATGCAGCCATTAAGAGAGTAAAAGCAATAGCAAGGTACAACAAGGGATACTGTTTGATGACTCCAAAAGCAATGTGATTGGAGAGAATACATATACCAAGCAGAAAATGGACAACGCCCTGGAAAAATGAAAAGTTGTAAACCTATAAGACAGACTGTATTAAACCAAGTACTGTCAGTCAAGCAATTTCATGCAAAAGAAAATCAAATTGCAGGCATTGGCAACCTTCAGATAATTTTTTATTATCCTATGAAAATGCAACGATATAGTTACTTACAAAATATCAAATCAACTACCCAACCACGGATGTAGTACTATTTCGGCAGGACGAGATATCTGTTCTATTTTATTTGATAAAGAAACAATATGTGACTTATAAGCTGTAAATAAATGTTAATGTTTATGCCATTATTATAGTTTTTTGCATAAGAGCAACATAAGAACAAGATCACTGAGAAATACACATTCATAGGAGACATAACATTTATCCTGGGAAACCCTCTAGGGGAAGAAAACCCAGCAAAAACTTCCTTATCATAAATTGCCAATACAATGTTCAAAAGATAACTCAAACCAATACAGATAGTCCTCTCTAAGAGATGCACCACTCTTCTCCCTCTCTCCAAATGGCAATTGCAGCTTGCCTCATAAGAGAATGAGCAAGTGAGTTGTGTGTTAAAGTGAGGCGCTAGCCTCCCTATATATACAAGACTGGCACGTGTGAAAGTGTTTCACTGGTAGGGCCGACCTCTCACTCTGGGTGGGTAAACCCACCTTTAATTTAATTCTGGGTCTCAATAATAACTGCTGGGGCTGACTTTTTATTCTGCCTATTACAATTGTCCGATGACCAATCCGCAAAAGGGGATTTGGTCCTCATACAATTACCGACATGATTAATCCACAATGGGGATTAATCCAATGAATAAAATAACAATAATAATAAGAATACTCTTCGCAGTTACATTATTTCAACACTCCCCCTTAACAAGAAGAGTCTTCTTCAACAACATCAGGCGAG
>ML801421.1:224047-242529 GCA_009831015.1 Picea engelmannii | reverse complement strand
TCCCTCCCTCCCTTGCATATACCCCTCTCTCCCCATCACTCTATATCCACATCCCTCTCTCTTTGTCTCTCCCCATCTCTCTCTCCCTCCCAAACTCTATCTCACTCACTCTCTCCCCCCCCCTCTCTCACTCTACTCCTCTCTCCCTCCCTCCATCTATCTTCCCATCTCTCTCTGACCTCTCTCTCCCACTTTCTCACTCTCTTTATGTCTCCTCTTCTCCCTCTCTCTCCTTCCTATGCCCCTCTCTCCATCTCTCCCTCTTTCCCTCTATCTCTCCCCCACTCTTCCCCCTGTTATGGATAAAATCTCACAGGTGGAAAATAATATCTCCCTAGGATCTACCTATTGATCTTAGACAAATAATGGGGCTATTATTCTAATGATTTCCCTAGATCTGAACAAGAAATTCATTTTTACACCAAGGGGGGAAATAATGGCATATTGCACTTCTAAAGGTTGTCCTCGTATGTCTTGGATGTTGCAAATATTGAGTTCCGTATCTAGTCCTTGCAACCTGCTCCCTACACACAAGCAACAAACAAATACCATTCTACTTCTTCTCCCAGTGTTATAAATCTCTAATATAATTCAGATCTAAGTTGATCTATTCATTACAAGACCATATCTAAACAATCATAAATATAATACAAATATTTAAGGGGGGAAGTAACGATCTATTAACTCAAAATGAAAATAATACATCAAACATCATACCTTTAGTGTAGATTCATTATCCTTGGCCCCTTGCTCCTTTCTCCTCCTCAACTTCTTAATAAAACTAGGCAATCTGATTGTAGTTGTTGTGGAATGGACCCCAAGGTACCTAGTTCAATATAGCAAGTGTGAATAAAGGATATGATGTCAAACTCTCATAGAATCAATTGATCGGGAGTCAATGAAGTAAACCCACTATCGATCACAAGGAGGCCTGCCAATGAGGACTGCAAGCTCTAAGGTACTAACTGGTTTCTAGATCTCTCTTCTAGATAAAGTGTTAAAGTCTATAGGAATAGATCTGTCAAAGGAGGGTCTTAATGTATCCCCCATTAATCGACACAAAACATACACCGAGATATTATGTGAAGAGAGAGTATCACCAAGTACAAATGACACAAGGATGGCAAACACAGAAGGTCAATAAAATATCATATGGTCAACTCGAGCTTAAACTTCCTTTGAACATATAGCATGACACAATGGTGACTTGGAAACAAGACACAAGAGTTGGACGAATATAGTGCAGTAACGCAGGAGGCATTGAAGTGCTCTCCATGATGACTAAAAGAGTAACCAACCAGAGAAGTATCTATGATTTGTATTACTGGGATGACTCATAGGCAAGCTAAAACCCAATTGTAAGATGATGACTCAAACAAGTGTCATGTTCAAGGGTGACTCGACTAACGTTGCCATTTCGAGAATAGATTAATGGTAAAAAAAAACCTACCCTTTTTTAATTGTTTGTTTTTGGTGTCTCCTTCATGTTTAACAAGTGCAAAAGAGAGATTAAAGTATGCCCAGTAGTGTATTTTTCATTCAATTTTAACAAGCCCAAAACGAAGTTAAAAGTATACTCGGTAGTGGTGTATTTTTTGTGTCTCTTAGAAAGTCTGAAAAAGAGATAAAAGTATACTCATTATGTATCTTTTTCATGCCCTTTAATGAGTTTGAAAAAGAGATAAAAGTGTACTTGTTATGTATATTTTTTGTGTCGTTTAACAAATCTGAAAAAGAGATAAAAGTGTACTCATATGGAGAGAATGAGTGGCTTAACAACATGCTCCTATGTTCCAAGTGCATGGAACCGACCCAAGAAAGATGAATGCAAATGGTACTGGAAAGTGAGATCTACTCTTATCAATTGTTCTCTCCTTGGGTAGATGGATGCAAAACAGAGGCCAAATAATGCAAGAGGTGTATGGTCAAAGGCTATTGCCATAGTGGTCAATGGGATCAAATCAAACATCAGCGCAACGATGGAAGGTATGACACAAGTAGAAAATGCATAAGCGACCATTAAGCAACATGAAAATTCCAGGAACCCCCCTAGGATATGGCTAGAATATAGATGAAGAGAGGAAATGAGTCTCAACTTCAAGTCATGGAGGGACTACAGAAGGGTTCCTGAGCCTATGGGAAAATGAAGCATGGGCACTAAATGGAAATCTGGGTGCTAATTAGGGTTCCCATGAAGGGCATGCACTACCACACAAGTTACGACGCAAAAGACTTAGTGGTTAATGTCACAACATGACGGAATAAAATCTAAGGCATGTGATGACAAAAATGGATGGAAAATAATGCAGATCATGGTTGCAGGGAAAAACCTATCATATATGCCAGTTTTAAGAACACGTACCTCAAGTTCAATGGGAGTCTCCATCTTCATAAAAAATTCCCTGTAACCCTATCAACATATGTAAACTATATGATCAAGTCGGTTTTAATTAAAAATGGCATAAAAAAATAAATGAAACCCACTTACTTGGTCTTAATGTGAAAAAGGATTTTGTTATCGCCGAAAGTGTTATAAAATGGAACTTACCATGGTAAAAAGATCATTTTTCATCTATAAAGAGACTGAGTAGAGAGCTAATAGAGAAAACCCTCCTACAAATGTAGGTGCCCATAACTCATCATGGGAGATTTACTCAACCATTTGCAAAACCATCTAATCTAGGTAAAATCTAAGAACCCTACTCTCATTTTCCTTGTCTTTGTTGTTGGATTCAATGATGAAATTTTCGGCCCTAGGGCCTGATTTGATGGCAGTCATGGGGAGAATAGACCCATATGGGTGTCGAACGACATGTCACTCGATGCCCCTACGACATCTACTGACTCATCATGTGATGCCTCTATGGCATCACAAGATGAGTCATGTGACACCATTAAGGTGTCTTATGACCGACGTCAGGGCATGCTTGAAGTGTTATGCAGGTCGGGGCCAAGATTTGGGGTTTTCCAGATTGGCCAATTTTATCTTTGGACATGCAGGTAGACAAGAAGGATAATTGAGTGGAAGGAAAGGGCTAATGAGGTAGATGATATTGTTGCCCAAGAAGATGTCGCTACTCTAGAAACTCTCTGTGATTGTGGATTGCTAATTTTTTTGTTGTTGTCCATTGTTGGGTTCTCATGTGTACTGAATCCACAAGATGGTTCAATATTGGAACCCAGACCATGAGTGTTTCATTATAGAGGGGAAGGTACTCCACCTTTATACATAAGACATATACTTATGTGTCAGATTGTCATGGAGAGGGGTGTCATGGCGGGTTGACTATACACTAGGTGGAGATGAGTGTTCCATAATGGATTACATAGAGTAGTACTGTTGATATGGGTCACATCAGATGAGTGGAAATATCCCTATCTCGGATATCATTGAATTGTCGTTGATTAAGAGATTTTTCCCCTGTGATAGTTTGTCGTAATCACAACAGAGAAAGACCAAGTGAAAGAGATAATTGTCTCCCCACAATGACAAACACACAAAAATCAAAGAAAACAACTACTTTATCTAGGAGAAGGTAGGGATAGAGAGGAGAGAAGAAGGTGCACCTTGTTCTCCCGTTTGATGTCGATCCCTGTTCCAAGTCACCGAAGAGCTCATGATATTCCACTGGAATTAACCTGCAAGACAGATACAAAACTAGGGCTGCAACAAAAGTAATTATACGATTATAAACATGTGCATATAATATGTCAGATGCGAAGTAAGCATACACAAAAATGTACCATGAAGACAAATTTGGGGGAGAACAAGCTCTTTTATTACCAACAAGTAGGAAATGTAAGTTACAACCTTGTCCAACATGAGGCATCGTCTTGAAGCCAACTTTCTGGGTTCCTCCCGGAATCTTGAAGCATCAACTCAATAGATAAATACTTCTCTCAATTACTCATATATGGATAACGAGACACCCTATAGTTATATAAAGGAGAAAGAATATATGGAAAAGGAGTTTCCAGATTAAAGGGGATGTTGCTCAGAGAATATAAGGAAAGTGTTACACATCAAAATGACACACTTAAGTACCTCACCCTAAGTGTCGCAAGTGTCAGAAAAGTGTCATATGCACCTTGCTAAGTGTTGCATACACCTTGACACCATGAAAGAACATTTGTTACAATCCCTAGTCAATGAGGAGGAAAAATATACTATATGAAGGTCAAAATACTATGTGCACATGAATTATTTATTAATATTCATAAAAAGGAAATTAATTTAGTGTGATAATCCACCTCAAATTTAGTTTCCTAATCTCAAGGAGAGGTTGAGAATCTCATGGATGGTTGAGATATTTTCTCAAACCAAAATCCTAATTTGGTGGATCTTGAGAGATATTTCCTCAAAATCCTTGAGAGATACTTTCTCCCTAAAATCCTTGAGAGATATTTTCTCCCTAAAAATCTTAGAGATCCCATTTTAGTGGATCTAGTGAGTGATCTTCTCCATGGTGGTTAAGCCTCCAAATCCTATATAATGAGGGATTTCCATGGAGGAAATGGGAAAGGATTTTAGATATCAAACTTATGATCTTGGTAGCATCATGCAAGGGCTGGATGAGGGGAGCTTGGAGGAGTGTTGCATCATCATCCATGTTTGTAAGTATTCTCTTTGGGTTCTCATTTTAATATACTTGGCTCATTCCCTTCAAGCTTGTGTATTCTCGCATGCGCTTGTCTACTGTTCTTTCGATCTTTGTAGATGAATTTATTTGACGTAATATTGTAGAGTAGGATTTCTTTGTTTCTCTTTGTTGTCCATTGCATTGTAGGTATCAAGTTGCGCTAAGGAGTTTGGAGCTCAAGCTCGGATTCGAAGCAACGAGGACAAACTTAGAAACTAGGTGCATCACACCTTTTCTCCCTCTCTCTATTTCTGATTATTTAAACTAAATTCAAAGGGATGTTAGTGTCCAATTGTGTTTTTATGTCTTGGTATAGGGGTTAGTAATCCAAGGGAAAGTTCACCTGTTCGCAGGGGAATATTTCTATAACAGAAAGAAGGCTTGTTAGATGTTGGCAACATAACTTTGTACTAATGGACTTTTCCTCTCCTTAGCCCTCAATGATTATTTTATATCTTCCCAAAGAGGTTTGCGGAGTTGGATTCTGTTGAATACGGGAAAGGGTCATTGAGAAACGATCCCAACCAAAAAACCTGCCCGAAAATACGAAATTATTTTATTTTTCACCAAAAATCTGTGGGTTGCAGTGAGGAAAGGCGTGGATGTTCGCGTGTTGCACTAGGGAAATCGACAGATATGCTCTTAAAGCAATTTTTTTAGATAATTTTGGAGGTGAATTTTAGGGAAAAGTCTAGCAAGCATTAGGAAAGGGTTAGGCCATATCACAAAATCATGAGTGTGGAATTTTGTGCTATAATAGATGCCCCCTAATGTGTGAGGTCAGAAGGGAAAAATGATGGAAGAAATACATTATGAACTCTGAGAGATAATGATGCATGGAAGTATCCACAAAGGTTAACGAACAACTGATTCAAAAACCAATAATCCTCAACAAAGATCAAGCAAGATTTTTGTTTCCCAAGTTGGGCATACCCATGCTCAGGAGTGATAAAGCATGGCCGCCAAAGCAAATATACTGCGGATCCATGGTACATATGAAAGTATGACTAATTCCCATGGCCATGAACAATACATAGTGGATCCATGTGATAATTATTAAGTAGCAAGCATGGCCACAAAAAATACACAGTGGATCCATGCCAAAGTAAATCATAGCCACGAATAGATACACAGTGGAGCCATGTCTCAAAATCAAGAACATAGGATATTTGGAACTTAGAGAATGAACAAGGTGATCCTCTGCAAGTACCAATGTCTGTGAGGTGGCACCATATGATTCGGGAAGGAGCACAAAATAGGTGGTGCTCATACTTCACCTGAAGTCTTCACAACGATTCGTCATGGTACAAGTCTACAATATGTGAATAGATGAGCCAAGGTCAAACACAATGAGACATCGTTTTATTACCGGTCATTGATGTATACTTTTAACAAACGTGATACAATCCACCGATAATGATGATGGGAGTCAAGGTACCATGGTACCATCTAACAAGTGTGAATAAATGAGCTGGTGTCGAACACCTGGTAAAAACTATCGAGCATGGGACATTGATGTATTCCCATTGTCAATAGCAAGGGAACCTACCATTGATGATTGCAATCCCCAAGGTACCAAAACATAACTCTAGATCCCTCTCCTAGATCAATATGTGTCAAATTCGATGGGAGGGAACCCACTGGAAGGAAGGCATTAAGGCATCATCCATAATTCAGCACGAGGGGTGGTGGAAAGCCAAAGATTTGGAAGATATCGAATGAAGATACTGATACTTTTGATGATGAAACTTGACTTGGGAAGGCTGACTTGCAAGGTCAAAGGTTGACTGCAGAATGACCGACACAAAATGAAAACTTTCCCTTGAACATAAGCACGACACATTATGTGACCTGGGCAACATGACTATAAAATGGGATACATCTATAACGCAAGAGGCATCAACAAACGCTCCATATAGTTGGAAGAATAACCAACCAGAGGAGAAAAAAACTCAAAGAGAGAAAAAGTCTCCTAAAGCCATACTAAACCCAAAATATGAGATAATGACTCAAGATTTTGCTTTGTTCAAGGGTGACAAGACTGTTGCCAACAAAAGAGATAGATGTTTTCCCATTTTTTTTTTTTTTTTTGGTCTTTTTCATGTTAGGGAAGCTTGAAAAAGAATAAAAGAATGCTTATGGTATAGTGGAGGAAACGAGTGTAACAGAAAAGAAAACTAGTTCCAGAGTGCGAGGAACATACATATGCTCAATGAAAGCTGGAATCATGTGCAGGATAAGGAAACTCAGGGGAATGTCTCCTCAGGGATAAGGTGTTGAGTCACAAAAGCATAAAATTCAAGGCTAGGAACTGATATGAATGCATTGGCAAGTGGTTCAATGAGAGCATGTTGAAGCCGACATTAGGCCTAAAAGCGCGAGTAGTCAATATGAAGATGTAGTTATGACTTAGCTTTGGAAAGTACAACTCTCCATAATGGTATTTTTCGTAAGTTTAGCCTCCAGGGCCCGAAAAAGAATAAAATGATACCAAGGAGAACTCTTCTGGTCACTGGGGCCAGAGTATTCATTTTTCGTATATAGTTCAATCGGTCTGGAAAAGGGTTAAACTTATATAGAAAGGATGCCGCTTCAAAACCTTTTTAACGAGTGTGACAGAGACAAGATCACTCAACTACCTTTTTAATTTTAAGGAGTTTGAAAAGAGATTAACTATGGACTCCCTCGTCCTTTTTCATGAAGTTAGTCCCCTGAGCCCAAAAAAGAATAAAACATAACTTAGGAGAACTCTTCTAGCCCATAGACTAGATTATTCATTTTTCTTAAGTAGTCTTGTCCAGTCTGAAAAAGGGGTAAACTTGTGTTGGACAGATGTTCCTTCGGATCCATTTAACGAGTGTACAAGGAACAACGTCACTCGACAATATTTATAATTTTAAGGAGTCTTAAAGGAGCTTAACTATGGACTCCGAAATATAGGGGTCCCGCGGGAAAAAGGCTAGAAGGAGAAAGAGTAAGAAGTATGAAGTTCAAAACCAAACTCAGGGCGAGACTAAACCAGGACCCCCAAGCCTAAAGACCAAACTTGCAATATGAGCGCCAGAAAACAAAAGGATTCTATACTAGGATGCCCATGGAAGGTAGGATCTACCATCAATCGAACGATGCTTTGAAGCAGAGAGAAAGGTCTCACCGCTCGTTAATGGGGTTGACCCTAGGTTTAAACGGTAAAGGTAACTGAAAATGCAAAGTTTGAGTGGAAATGCACCCTAACCTAAATGCTAGTTAAAAACACATTACATGTCTAGAGTCTTGTAAAAAGACTCAGCCAATTGACGATAAGTGTACAGGAGAAAAATTCGTAAAGACCTGTAACAACAACAATAATGCTACCACATTTGATCATTAGTTGAAAATTTTGAGAAAATCAGGAAACTTTAGAAAGTGGGTTTTCAAAATTTTAATAAAATTTATTATAATTACCCAATTACCATTCTATTTTTACCATTTCACCCAAACAATTACCAAATTGACCAAAACCTTGGATAGCAAAATCATGAAAATGCAGAGCTTGGAGAAACTCCACCACTTGCCACCCACAAGAAGTAAGTAAAACACCCTTGTCTTGCATTTCAATTCCTTATTTCTTCCATTTTAAAAACAATTTTAGCTTAAAGTTACTTTTAAAAATTTGTATCTATGCATCCGTGGGTTGCCTTAAGGAAACCCGCGGATGTCTGCAGATGGTGGAAACACCAGTGGTGGATATCTATGACCGTTCTAAAGAAAAGGCGTGGATGTGCAGAAAGGAATTTGAAAAATAAAAACTAACTCAAAATTATTTGGAAAATGAGAGGATGTCCATCCTCTGGAGAGAATGTGAACATGAGGAGGTGGATCGAGTGGTGTTTGATAACGATAAGGCCAATAAATCTCCGCGTGCTTGCGGCATGTACAAATTTTTTCAAGTTAGCGGCTTGAGAGCCCAAAGGATATTAATGAATCTCCTAATTAGATACTGGAACCCGGATGCAGAGGCATTTATGCTTGTGAGACAGTATTTGACCATCACGGTCGAAGATATTTACTTCATTACCGACTTATCGAGGGGAGGGGAAGTAACAAAATTACAATCTTGGGGAGGAGGCCAGAGCATCAATGATTTTATCCATGAGTACTGCATCATTGGCACCGATAAGAGTGGCTCGCAAGTGCCAATTAAACAAATAACTAACTTGAGCCTCCAGGTCATTCTATTCACCTTGGTTCATATCATGGGATCCAACTCTTTACTCTTGGCATCGTAGGCACAAATGCCTTATGGGGTTGAATGCTTACGCCCTATGATGTATGATTGGAGTACCACTGTGTTGGACAACATGAAGGCACAATTGACACACTGCAAGCTTGGAAAAGCCAAGAACTTTTCCTTCGGAAGTGTCGTATGCACTTTGTTTTGCGGGTGCCCATGATGAGCCTGCATACACAGATATGAGGACACTTGTGACTGTGGTCAGTCATGGTCCATTGGACCGAGCTCATAACTCATTTAGGAGGTGGACAAATGTCCAACCCCTTTGACGATGACTTATTTGGTTGGTGGGAGTGACAAACTCCCTTTATCGAGGACTACCCATATGCAGGTATTGACTTCACCAACGATTCAGATGTCATCGTCCCTACCAGAGATGAGCTTCAGGATATAGGTAAACTTTCATTTTATGTTATTTAATTTTTAATTTTTAGAAAATGTAACAAAGTATCTTTTTGTGAGATCCAAAATACTGACAAGTACTTTTCCTTCTATGCAGACAGAGCATCCGTGAGACCGGACAACGTCCTGTGACATAGTCGGTGAGGTAGAGAGGAGGTAGGACCGAGCGACGATGCAACTAGGACTTTATGTAGTGTGGGCTGGAAATTCGAGGCTCTCATGCATAATGTTCCTATAACGACTATTGACGACCTCCTCGTCGGTATGCAACAACATGTCGTATGTCGTAGGAGTACCCAGGCCATGGGTCCGATTATTTCGGCGTTTGAACAACATCGTAGTTTGTTATGATAGGGTGCACCGGCCTCAGGCCTAGAAATATTATGTTCTTATAGCACAATTTTGTACTTGTATACCATTATATGACTTTAGGGGGCTAGGAGGCCTCATACTTTGTAAATTGATGGATCTCATTTTGATATATATATTATTTTTTGTGCGTTATATACATTTTGTGTTTTTACTTTGCGAAAGTATATATACATGTGTCTTTGTGTGCCTTACTTTATTCATGATACACATGCCAATCTAACACATAATTAGCATAAGAATCAACTAACTCATTATCTCTCCTAGGAACATGCCCATAAGTAATGAACTCAAAATCACGTTCCAGAAGACGTACCCTAAGGAAAAACTGTAATAAAACTAGATCTCAAACTCAATATATACCATTTAACTGTGAAACTACCAATTGTGAATCCATGAACACTTGAAGGTGATAAATACCATAAGACAATGCATCTTGTAAAATCTCAATGACAACACTATATTCAACAACACTGTTAGTAGTTGCCTCGAGATACACACCTCCATGGACACTAACTTCCTAGAAGGCGAATAAATCACCCAACCAGTGGATGCTAGGTGTCGAGTATGGAGACTGATGCCATTAGTGAATCTAGAGTAAATCAACAACTCCTCAGGCATATGAAACACAATAGAAGAACATCAATCACTAACGCAACAAAAAGACCAAAACACAAACAATGTTACGTACAATATAGACACTAAAATACAAGAGCGCTAATACTCGAACCTTTAGGGATAAGCATAGTAATTTTTTCAAGTAGAGCCCATTTCTGGGCTCTGACAACACATTGCCTTCAAAATCAATGAGCTCATAGGATCCTTTCTCTAAAACCCATTTTACGACATAAGGTCCAAACCACATGGGGTTGAACTTTCCTTCTCCCAAGACATCCTTGTCCTGATCGTAGACCAACACAAGATCTCCCTCGGAGAACATCGTGACGAATAGACTTATCGTACTAGGACTTGACTTGTTTCTTATGCACTTCATTTGATAAAGCTGCATCTCTATGTTGCTCATCGAGATGTTCAAGATAAAATAGGCGTTATTCAAGATGATTCATGTTCGGAAGGAGCTCGATTGTTATTTTGACTAAAGGAACTTCACATTCAATAGGAAAAACTGCTTCCACTCCATGAACGAGTTGGAAAGGTGAGAATCCAGTAGTAGTTTTGATTGAGGTTATATAATCCCATAAGGTCGAGTAAAGAATCAAGTGCTAGTTGGTGTGGGTTGAATTCATCGTTCTTATTAAAATCATTATTAATGATTTGTTCACGGATTCAACCTGACCATTATCCTAGGGGTATTAGGGAGACGAGTGTTCCTGCCTAAACCCTAGTTTTGATGCTAGTTCTGACATCATGCGGTTGTGAAAGTGACTACCATGGTCAATGACAATCTCTCTCAGAACCCCCAACCTAGTGATGACCTAATTGAAAATGAAGAGTGTTGTTATCTCTCCATCATTAACAAAAGTTGTCATAGCCTCGTCCCACTTAGTAAAGTAGTCGACGACTATGGTAATATAACGACGCTACCTAGGAAAAGTCAGGTGGCATGTCATGAAATCAACCCCCCACTTGGTGAAGGGGCCAAGAATGATGACGAGAAACATTGGAGCGAGATGTGCATGCATTTTCTTAGTCAAAATTTGGCATGGATGACACCTTTTGATTGTTTCAATGCAATATTTCAAGATCATGGACCAAAAGTATCCTAGGCGCAAACATTTTGGGTTGTTTCCAACCCAAATAAGTGACCACCACATGCTCCACTATGGTAGTCATTCAAAACAACTTCAACTTCTTCAAGAGTTAAGCAACGCCTAAGGATTGAATTCCCCCCCTTGTCTATACAAAGTGTCAGAAATAATGAGGTAATTTTTTTCCATATGGTAGATCTGTCGCCGCTTGTCTCTCAAGCAATTTGGAGGGAAATTCATATTTTGGAGATATATAAGGATATCCCCATACCACGGATTGGACAAAGAGATGAGGAAAATGTGCTCATCAGGAAATGAGTTTGTCGTTTCCCCTCCTCGTTCTCTATTGCAAACTCTGACATCAACTCAGAAAAGACTAAAGACTTTTTAGAATTTGCAGATGCAAAGTCCAAGTTGAACTCTTGAAGCACAACAATCCACATGGTGTACTTCTTTCCGATAATTCTCCTGGTCAAAACATATTGAAATGGATTGACTGTGACGATGACGATTGTCTTTTGTAATAGAATGTAATGTCAAATTCGTTGGATAGCATGAAAAGATGCCAGTGCCAGTTTATCCACACATGAATACCTAAGTTCAGGACCCATGAGAGTGTCACTCAAGTAATATATGACATGCTCTTGGAGCTCATCATCCTCCTGAACTAGAACCATGTCGATTGAAGACTTTGTTGCTTCCAAATATAACAAATAGTCTCGATTGTAATCCCGGGGACTCAACAATGGAGTCGAAACCAACACCTTCTTCAAAGCATCAAAATAATGTTGTGCAACTTCTTCCCAACAGAATGAGACCCCTTTCTTTAAAAGGTGCATAAAGCCCTTCATTATGTTAGCATAGTTTGGAACAAAATGCCCGAGGAAATTCACCTTTCCTTGTAGGCTCTAAAGTTGTTTGATATTGCACGAGGGAGGCAACTGAGTGATTGCTTAAAAATTCAAAGGGTCAATCATGATCCCTTTTGTCAAAACGATGAATCCAAAAAGATGACCAGAGGTCACACAAAAAATACACTTGTGTGGATTCAATCAAATCCTATAAAAACAACATCATTTGAAAACTAAGCGGAGGTGTAAGAGATGTTGGGCCCTCTTGCGTGAGTGAGCCGTGAGATCATCTAAATATGCCTCCATCATATGCTTAAATTCATGAAAGAAAAACATCATGACCCACTATAATGTTGCACCAGTGTTTTTAAGACCAAACAACATTTTACTATAAGAGAACGAACCCCAAGGACATATGAAGGCTGTCTTGTGTTGGGATTCCAGACGAATTTCAATTTGGTTGTAGGCAGAAAAACCATCCATAAACGAGAAAATATTGCTCCTCTCACACTCATCCAAGATCCGATGGATGAATGGTATCAAGAAGTTATCCTTAGGACATGCCTTGTTCAAGTCCCTAAAATCCATGCAAACACGGATTGTGCCTTGCTTCTTATTGATGGGAATAATATTGGAGACTTACTCAGTATGAGGAATTGAGTAGATAAAGCCTGCATTGAGAAGTTTTTCAACTTTTGCCTTTATTTCTACTACCTTTCTTGGGTTCATAGGTCTCAAATTTTGGCAAACCGGTTTTACTTTTTCATAGGTTTGTATTTCACATTGGACTATTTGAGGATCAGTGCCAGGCATTTCCTCATAAGACCATGAAAACAGATATGGAAAATCCTTAAAGAGTGTTGTATATTGAGTGATATTTTCCTGTGAGCATTCTACTCCTATAAATACATTTTCGACAACTTCATGATTTCTAGAAATGTTGACTGGGATTGTTTTTAATATGTTGGCCATATTTCCCTCAACATAGACACCATGTCCAACCAAATGATTGACCACTCCATCAACGCTTCCAACCACGACTGACTTGAATTCTCCACTCTCAACTCGACTAAGTTCACGAAGGAAAAATGATCTATGATGTAAATCATCTGATGGCCTTTCGGCTCTGACCATCGCCTCAATAATTTCTTCATCTGAAGGCAAGACGATATCTAAACAGTCTTGAGAGTTCGAAGAGTTTTGAGCCCAGATAGGCTCAGGAAAGAGATCCTCCTCCTTCGTAACCGTTGGAGTTTGAGATGGGTCTGTTGTGGCCTGCTAAACGACTTGATAAGCTAGTTCAGCAACAAACAAAGTTTTGGCCATCCCAACATGAACTCGACCGTCGAACACACTAAATGGTGAGGGAAGGGTCCACAGGTCCTATATATACAGCGTCCTAAATGAAGTGACCCAATTAACCGGAGTAGAAAAAAAAGTAGGAAATCGATGCAGGGATATCAAAAGATCCCATGAGCGAAGGGTACATCCCACAACCGATACTCTTAGTCACCGCCTGAGAGTTTTCGATCCAAGGGACAATGGACCCATAATTGGTTGTCGTGTCAGAAAGTTTAGACACCACTTGATTGATAGTCACAATCCTTCCCTCATGGGAAAGCATATAATCCAAAAAATTGTCAAAACAACAGTTGCCATGGCATATGTCTAGCTTCTTCCTAACACGAGATTATAGTCGAGCGATGCGTCAACTACTTCAACCTAAACACAAACAGACTTTCTCCCTAGCGTAACCAGGCACGAAAGAATCAAACCATGTGGTCAAAATGAACTTACGTTGAAAGAAGTCAAGAGTGTAGGGGAAGGGGTAAGTTCAAAATAATCGATGGCTTTCCAACATGACAAAGACATCACGCACATGGAAGCTCCTTCATCAACAACGTTTATCTTTACTAAGATATTGTTGCAAACAACCCCAATCTGAAATGCTAAATAATATGGAAGGCGTGGTCTCACATCAATAGCATCAAACTTCATAACGAGTTGACTTACATAGTCGACATCTCCTATGGCAGATAACAACACAGTATGTTGCGAAGGGAAACTTTGGAGAACCTCTAAAGCGGACATAGCACAAGGCGTTTGAGACAAGTCTTCCAGAATTGAATAATTGGTAGTGTCTCGTGCATTGGGGCTATGCATCGTCATTTTGTAAAATCCCTTCGTTATTTGTGGCACTGCTTATTTCTCATGCCTCTCTATGTGGAGGGGGGGCCGATCCTCTAAATTTTTCTTCCCTTTCTTCGTCGACTCAGGGTTATCATATTGCTTATTTCTCATCGACAAGTCTACATATTTTAGCTTTGAGGAGTTAAGCATGTTTACTACTCCTTTATATCTGTCAGAGGGGGGAGCACTCGAAGTGACCCCTTGTGGGTTGAAGTTGGAAGGGCCATATTGCAACTTCTTCCCTTGCGGAAAAGGGTTTTGCAACACAGTAGGTTGTTGTTGTTGATTCAATTTGATAAGTCGTTGGGCTTCTTCCATTCACGGACATTGGTGAGTAAGGTGATCATCGTCACGAATCTTATAAGGAAATTTCACTTTATTCTTCTCATCCTTTGCCCCCTCGACATTTTTATCTGACTTCTTATTGTTACCCCCACCACCTTTCTTACCCATTACTTTTCGCTTCTCTCCAGGTTGTTTAGGACCCTTCGAAGTATTTGTTTTCACTGAATGTACATCAAAATACTAGGTGGCGGGGGAGGTCGAGCCAGTGGTTGGACCAAACATAGGTTGCTGAATGGAAAGTTCCTGCCTCTGGCTAGTATCCAGGTCTATGACTTTTGTTTGTGCAGAACCCACTATACCATTGACATGTGGGTTGTACTTTGGCTTTTCCAAGTTGAGGGTAGATCGTGGCGCGTTCGACATAATCTCATAGAGTATGCCCGATTGAGAGTATATAAGATATAATTGACACACCCTAAAGATTGCTTCTTCCTCTAAAAACACTCATGACGTTGCGATGTACTTCAAAATATATGGGAGTAAGGATTTTAGGAACCATTTGAAGAGGAAATCCGGTGGGACTATAGCCTTCATCAGGCTCTTTCGTCTCCTCCATTCCCAAATGTGGTCGTAAATGTGTGTGGTGTTGTCATGTTCAAAGTTAGCTGGCAATTATGTCTCAACATCATACCGAACAAGGAGTTGGAAGTGGTTTAAGAAAACCATAGATAATTCATCGAACGTCGAGTACTTCCCCCTCTCAAGTTCAATATACCATTTTTCAATGCCTCCAATAAGAGTATGATGGAACAAACACAATATGATTGAATAGTTATTTAACGAGTTAGACGAGCACCACAAGTGAAATGTTGTCATGTGGGTCTTCACCGATTTTCCCCTCAAACTTTGGGATGTACGAAGGTAATTTAGTATGGACTGCAGGCCAACTGGGATCATGACGAATCGAATAATTCATCAACTTGGACAAATCTGGCAAGTGCAAAGTTACTAGTATCGATAACCTAGGTTGCGTCATCAACTGATGAGCATCCTAAAAAGAGGGGCCATGATTGTAACTGGAACCAGGTTGCCAAAAAGAGTTGGCTATTGAACCAAATCCTGGGTTGAATCCTTGTGGTCTCTGGTTAAACGGAGGAAAACCTCCACTTATATGGTTATGAAGAGGAAAACCAGGGTTACCTCCAGTAGACCCCCCATGGAAAGGAAGAAATCCCAACATCCCTTGGAAGGGATTCCACTGTCCTTGGAGAGGATTTCTCCCCAAAGGCACCCCTAGAGAGGAAACTATTCCTTTATAGGGGGAATACTGACCTTGGAAGGGGTTGCCCCTACCGACATTGAAGACATAATGAAAGGGTTGCGGTCAAACCCACCGTAAAGTGTGAATGGGGTCGAAGTTGATGGGCATACTAGAGGATTGGGATCTGCTACCCATGGAAGCACCCCAACCCCATGCGGGGTTAGGGCCGAAAAATGGAACAGGTCCACTTCCCACGAATGAAGATGACAGAGGAATGTGACCTCCGCCCCAAGACGAGGCCTGATAAGGAGCTTGAGTGTTCCCCGCACCAACACTCAATAACTAGGAAGTTGGATGAGAACTCACCAATGCATTAGACATGCCCATCGATGGCATTCCATAAGGGAAATTGTTTGTTGTTGATGCAAAAGATGTTGCTGCACTCAAAACTCGAGTGGGATTGAAAACCGAAATGGAAATGTTGTTGGTTGTCGCAGCTATGGTGGGTTGAACCACATTTGTTGTTTTATTCGACATACCAGGAGGGAAGATCCCTTCGATAATGATCGTTGAGGTGGGAGTTGCAGAGGATCCCGACCCTGGAACATGCGAAGTGTCATCCATAATGGCCCATCGAAGGAGGCTACTATCAACAAAGTCCGATCCTAGAGGAGGGACATGTATGATTAGAAATGGGAAAATTAAAGGTAACAAAGAATTAGTGTGTGGAGTGAATTCCTCAGCTCCAAGATCCTCAACAATTACCTCTTTGGGTTCTACAACGTTGAATTCTAGAGAAATATGGTCTACGATATCAGACTGACCAATCGGTATGAAAGTGTCGGACTGATCGAGTTGACACCTTTGAGAAGTGTAAATGTGTTGACCTGCACATAATAGATCTAGCTAAACAATGATACACACATTTGCTGAGAGAATTGAAAAAAGAAGAAGAAGGAGAGAAAGAATGGAAAGAATTCTCATTAACCGTTGTGAATAATGAATAATTTACACATGATATACTCTGTATAACTCAATGAGTTCGACTTGAGGTGAACCAAGTCATCATAGTGGTGGTCTAGAGTGATCTGGATACACACCAACAGTTACGGGATTGAACTGCCACCTATTCTAGTCTCTCAGGCAGTTACGAGAGTGAATTGCCACCTAGTTGAGTTAACTAGTCAACTAGTCTTCAGTTAACTGACTGAATAGAAAGTAGTGAGGAGTTAACTCAAGGAATAAAGGCTAATGCGCCACTTTGGTGATGATACCAAGGCAAGGTTGAATTAGCATGGTGATGATCCCAATGTTGCATGGTGATGATCCCAATGCAACATCTAAACTCAACTCAACTAGTCAAATTGAAGTGTGAACTTAAAGAGAATATTCTCCAGGTGGAATATTTTCTCCTAAAATATAGGAGACTGGATAATGACTAATTATGACTAATAAACAAATAAAAACCTTAGGAAAAAGAAATCCTAGGTGTGTGTGAAGTAACTCCAACAAGGAGGCAGGGGAGAATTATTCCTAATCTCTTCCTCGTGCAGAAGGCCTTGAATTCTCCTCGATCTTCGAGGCGGTAGGTTGGCCACTTTGAGGGATTATCTCTTGGTGACAAACAACTTGCCTACCTAAGGTTATAATACCTTCACCAAATACACCACTAAAAAGGCCTTAAAGACAAAATAGACACAAACAACTCTGTCAAGATTACGACTCAAGTGGATTAGGTTTTGGGACTAGAAAAATAACAAAGTAGGCTCGGGACCTCCTGGACAAAGGCATGGGTTGATTAAGTCTCGTGGAGCAACGAACGAAGGTATGAGAAAAAATTATCTTGATCTCTACAGATCAAACTTATCTGGTTCAAGTACCCACGCTTTGCGGGGCACCTTCCAGCAGTATTGAAGTACGTTATACAAAATATGCCCCAGGTACTATGGCACACCCATGCAGTCACATTATGGTTTACCTAGGTAGAGAAACTAAGGTTACCAACTCGCAGTCGGTGCCCAGGGGCTATAGTTGACAATCGGGATTGAAAGTGTGGGAAGGGTAGCAAAGCCCGAAGCCTCGAAAGCACCACCTCTCACGGAGGTATGGGTATGATCGAAACCCCAAATACATAATCTCTCCACTACGTTTGGTCTAGCTCTAGAGGGGAATCTCCTTAGCTATTCCTTATGTGACCTCGTGTTTAACTCTCGTGTTAGAGGAGTTTCCATACCAACCTATACGAAAAACTGGGTTCTAAACTCCTTATCTCAGACACTTATGTTTTTTTAGTGGCCTTGGAGAAATTTACTCTCCAACCTATGCTAAGGCCCTAGCCTAAACTTGTTGATTTCCCCTAAAAAAATGAAAGTATCTAATAAATTTTAGTTATGCGTTCATTTTAATATGTTGTTTTTACTCAAAAAGGGGTGCGGGTGAAACTTTGGTGATGTTTTTAGATTGACTCCAAAATAAATGCAATATGAGAACACACAATTAGTT
>ML801421.1:177783-223997 GCA_009831015.1 Picea engelmannii | reverse complement strand
AGTTATGCGTTCATTTTAATATGTTGTTTTTACTCAAAAAGGGGTGCGGGTGAAACTTTGGTGATGTTTTTAGATTGACTCCAAAATAAATGCAATATGAGAACACACAATTAGTTTCTTCAAGTGAAAAAGGATGCCACAACGCTTATGCAACAAATTCTTTTTCTTTTTCAGATTGAAACAAGAGTTTAAGTGCAAGATTTAGAACACCTCAAGATGAAAATGTATACTAGGATGCAAAAATTTTACTATTGAATTCTTTTCATTTTTAAATAAAAAGGTTACCACTACCAAAGTATAATGCAACTATCTGAATGATAAGTAACTACTTTTTTTTTCTTTCAAAAGAAAAGACAAGGGTTCAAGAAATGAGTAGTAAACAAACATGCATATTTTTAAAAAAAAATTTCATTTACAAAAGAAAAAATAAGCACAGTAATGCAAAAAATATATATTTTTTCGTTTTGAAACAAGGTAGAAAGTAGGCAAAAATACAGAAAGCGTTCAGCCAAGACAACACCAAAACGACAATGAATTTGGAAATGCAGAATAACAAGGTTGTTCTTTAAGTCTACCTAACAAACCTTATACTAAACATTCAAAGCAAAGATTTTAATATTTTTTGTATATCAAGCATTCAGAACCTAACAAAGAGACACCAAACAAAGACTCATGACATTCCAAGTGACTGATCAAACCAAGCATTAAACCCAAAAAAGGAAGAGAAATTTAAAAACTTCATCTTCACACAGGTCCGCGATTTTTACTGGATAAACTCGTGGATATCTGCGGGCTGTAGAGATTGAATTCATGGATGTATGCGGGCTATAGTGATGCAACTCGTGGATGGAAAGGGAAGTTCAAAAAATAAAAAAGGTACTCTGAAACAGAGGGCTTCAGGACTTAGCAACAGGTCTTGTGAGGCTAAACGACTCTAAAAAAGACTCAGAAACTAACAACAAAAGACAACATAAGCAAGCAAGACACCTCAATCAAACTGACCCAACTAGGAGTATCTCCAGTGGAGTCACCAATCATGATTAAGGGAATTTCCCCCTGTGATCGTGGGTCGTAATCATAATAGAGCAAGACCAAGTGAAAGAGATAATTGTCTCCCCAAAGTGAAAAACACATAAAAATCAAAGAAAATAACTACTTTATTTAGGAGAAGGTAGGGATAGAGAGGAGAAAAGAAGGTGCACCTTGTTCTCCTGTTTTATGTCAATCCCTATTCCAAGTCACCAAACAGGGAAATATTGTGCTACCATGGTAGTTAGGACCGGGATGACTAGACAATGGCATCCCCATTTTTGTACTAGATGTGATTATTATCCAGTTGGCACTATTTGTATAAGGAGGCCAGTAGAGCCCCAATTTTGTATATGCACCTCATTTGGAAGGATGTAACATACTTGTTGATATATATACAAATATATGTTTGTTTTGATTGCTGTTATAACCCTAAATTGCACCACACATGCTTACCTGGCATCAGGCCAACTCATATCCCTTCTTTGCCAAAGCACTGCTGAACAACTCTTTGAAAATCCTATTTTATAAAGGCCCACGCGCCCTAATCCATTACTGCACACGTGTACACGCTGGCTGACCCAAAACAGCCCGCGTGGACCGACAAAAGCACAAAAAAAGGAAAGTTGCCTACGGAGCACAAAATCTATGTGTGAGTTAACTAAAACTCCTAGCCATGCATGGCCGAGGGTTTGTCCAAATAACTAGCTCCTTCTAGCCTATAAAATAAGGGGTAGGGGTCCCATTTGGAAAGAGGAAAAATATAGCAAAGAAACTCTGCCCATTTATGTATTCCCATTGTCCCATCCCTTTAGCCTTTCCTTGTGCCAAAGGAGATTCAAAGCAAAGCAGTTGGAGGATAGTAGAAGAGGAGCCCAGGATCAGGTTCGAGGAGTGGTGGCCAGTCTCAACTTTTGTAAGTTGACTCATTCAAAGTAATAAAGAAAATGCTTTTGCCGTCCCAATTCATGAACTTTTATAGTTTGATTAGTACATGTTTAGATTTCTAACACGTTAAAAATAAGTAGGATGCATGCGTAGTTGTTGCTTGTCTTCTATACAGGTCAGCTTTGAAAGGAGTATTGCGAACAAGTAATCAAACACAACGGAGGATCGACATCAAACGCTGGGAACGAGGTAGGTTGATCTTTCCATGCATTTACTAAGAAAAGGGGATTTAAATCTCAGGATGAAGGTAGAAAGTAGTTTCTCTTCGGTCATATCTGCATGCAAAGTCTGAACTCTATTTGCTAGTCCGTAGGGAGATTTTCCCCACAACAGAATTGGCGACCATACTGGGGAGACTCTCTAGGGTTCTTGGAATTTTATTTAGTTTGTGGGTAGTTTTAAAGACTAGTTTTTCCTGCCTGTTTTTTCTTTTAATTTCTGTAAGGTCTAAGCTAGCAGAGAGTCTGGTGTTCCATACCATCTTTCTCTGATTCGCTTGACTGTGTTTGTCGAGACCCACAGAGGTACACGCCACCTGCATAAGGTCTGCACGTGTGTACCCACACCCTACTCTCTTACAACCCGCATGTGAACGCTAGCTGAAGAAATAGCAGTAGTGTGTAGAGTTCAGAGAACTTCAGAGGCAATCATCCTCTTCCATGTCAGAATCACACATTCTCAGGGGGTTTTCTGGAATTCTGTTTGAGTCTCGTTTGCTAGCAGTCCTATCTCAGATTGTTTTTGCCTTATCATTTTTTCCTTACATTCTTTGTTTTTCTGTTAAAAAGAGTGTTCAAGCCTTCAAGGGATCCTGGTTATCAGTATTAGTGGTCTCTTCCTGGTTTTGGGTTCTTTATTTTCATTTTTCTCAAAGTTTAGATATACATGCGGCCTATACAAGGTCAGCCCGTGTGTACACGCCCTCTGTATCTATCCAGCGCGCGTTCGCACATGTGCTGTTTGATTAACAGTCGCGTGCTTGTACATGATACTTTTTGTTGTGGGTAAGGCAGTCATCCTTTCCCTTGATAAGAATTATTCCTCTCAGGTGTTTGAATCTCTATGTGAGCAGTCAGTAGCTTAGGATTAATCTTACCCTTAGCCTGCTTTTTCTCAGTAAAAAATAAAAGAATTTTTAAGGTTTTTAGACAAGTGTGAGAGTCATTGTTTAAAAAAAAAAAATTGCTAGTGTGTGATTTTTTGACCTGATTCTTTGCGATATGCGATTAGGCTAGAGTTGTTTTTCTTGGTTTTTTCTTGTCGGTATTTTTCCTTTCTTGCTTTACTAACATTTAAAATAAATAAAAAATCTCTTTTCATTTTCTTGTTTGGTTGAAGAGTGTGTTCTTGCATTATTAGCCAGGGAAAAGTCGTTTATTTCATAAGTTTTTTGCAGTTCACTTAGATCATAAGTAGCTCGTAGTCGAGTGAAATTCCTCTGAGTTTGCTGTCCAAAATCTTAGAAATGTTATTTTTTTGTTTTTTTTTGAAAAGTTGTTGAAATTTTGCATTAAGTAACAGTTTTGATTCCATATTTTTATTCATTCATTGTTTTTGTCTTTTTCACATCATCAGTTTCACCTTCATACCCTTTGACGTAAGACAAAGCCATAAAATTAACGCTAAATTTAAAATCTACTAGACTTTTATGTTTGTAGGGTTCACCAACTAGTTCAGGATTAGGGCCTTGGATTAGGTTGGAGAGGAAACTCTTCAAGGCCATTTTTAAAACAAACATTGGAGTCTGAATTAGGGAGTGTCTAAGTCCAGTGTTGTGAAAGTTATCTGATACCCCCCTCTAACACAGGGGATAAACATGAGGTCACGTGCAGAAAGGTAGCGAAGACAACCCCTCCAAAGCTGGACCAATCGTAGTGGAGAATACATATAGAGGGCTTGTTTTGGGATTACAGTTGCAATTGTTTCAATGTACTCTCATTGGGAGTGCCACAAAATGGTACATTGAGCTCAATCGCTCAAGATACTCTTATTTTGGCGAACTGGCGATGGCTTTCCTGAACCATTTCCAGTTACTCGTGAGATACGACGCTGGCACAGAGCTGCTCGCCAATTTTGAACAGACAACAATGGACCATATCTCTGATCACATTCGAGAATGGAGATGCCAGAAGAGTTTAATCAAGGTACTAGTCCCACCAACATTCATGCTTGAGTGGTTCCTTAAGTCTTTGGTCCCGCAGTTATCCAAAGACGTTGCGACGTCAGGAGTTTTCTCCGACGAAGACGCCATCATGAGGGCTCAACAGTTTGAGCTCATTTATTCTCAGTCCGGTTTATTATACAACATCTTGCCAGATGCGCCACGTTCAATACTAGATAAAACTAGACAAAGAGGTGGACCACATGCCGATGGTATTGTCGGTTCAACACAAACAAATATCGCTGAGCAATTGAAAAAGAAGTTGCAGTAGTTATCTATACAACACACAATGGCTAGCCAAACTACTGCTTTGGCTGCTCCCTCTACCAAAACGTCGGAAGTACACACAGTGTAGTCGACTAACCCAAAGGCCACCTAGTAGATTGAAGGGAAGAAAAAACAACGAAAGAAGGGAAAGGGGGATAAAAAACCCACCGATAATGCTGGCGGGGACAACACTGAAAAACGGAAGGCGAGGTATCCATGCAACTTGTGCATGGAAGACCACCCGACCCATCTATGTTCTTGACTTACAGAGGCCCAAAAATTTGTCACAGAGCAACAACAGGTGGTGTTGACTAATCCATTTCAACATGGGAAAAATCTAACTCAAGCCTCTGCAAGCACGGAAGGGGGCAACCAAGAAACCTTCCCGCCTCCGAACAACCCGCATTTGCGAACGTATATATGGTTAGGGGCGATGCTTTTATATCGACTAGAGTGCACGAATATAGTAAACCAAGCGCTTCTGAGAAAGGTAAAGAAGCTGACCTCCCATCTCTTCCTCTACAGATTGAGAAGACGTTGGGAGAAACAATGACACGCATTCCAAAAGGTGCATTTAAAAAAGATTCTCATAACCCAATGCAAGAGCCGCCCAGAACTACTCTGTGGTGGAGGATTTATAACAAACCCCTTGTGCGATGTCTGCTTTAGAGGTCCTCCAAAGTTTCCCTTCTCAGAGGAAAGCCTTGTTAACCGCTTTGGGCTCTACTGAGACTTGTAATCCGGGTACCATCATGTTAGATACAACCAACTTAAAACCTCGCCTACCTTACCACGTAGCGTTTCAGATAGTAGTGACTTATCCCATGAAAACTTTTACTCGGAATATCTTCCGCACAGTGGTTGATGAGGGCGCCTCGACATGCGTTATGTCGTTGGCATGTTGGAAGGCCATTGGCCATCCCATTTTGTCTCCATCACCTACTCTCCTCACTGATTTCGATGGTCATTCGTTCTGACCACATGGCATCGTTCCTTCTTTCTTCGTCCAGTTAGGAGGGAAGACCGTGTGTGTCGAAGTAGAGGTAGTCAATGCTCCCCTCGACTATAACCTCTTGTTAGGATGGAGTTGGACTTATGTTATGCAAGCTGTGGTTGGTACAATTTTCTGAGTCTTGTTGTTTCCACACGAGGGCTGGATAGTGACCATCGATCAATTGTCTTTCTCCAGAACTGACCCTGCTTTGGGGGCATCCACGGTCCCGATGATTGATAATCCTCAACCAGGTGTCGTTAATGTAGGAGTTGGTTTGTGCCCATCCTTGATGGGTACCTTCGATTACCTGCCCCCTCACGACAACATCAAATTTATATCCAATCACCATAAGGTTGATATTTTTCAAGTTTCGTCGTTCCGCAGGACTTACTTCGAGGATCCATGGATACTTCCTTCCCCATCAGCCACGATGGATGAGATAGGGCACCCAGGCATGTCCATGCCCTTGTCTGCCGTTGAAGTAGCGTACTCTTTAGTCCAACAAGCTTCAGCTAATCCTGATCCGACTCCTGCACAGGAGTTAGATCCACTTCTAGAGCCTATTTGGGCTCAAGGTTCTCTCGCTAACATCGATTCGTTAGACTTAGTCTTGCCTTCTGATGAAGCAGTAATCGAAGCAATGATTAGTCCAGACAAACCTTGGGAAGATCTTCATCACATATCATATTTTCTCCCAAAGTTAAGCCGAATTGAAGCAGGAGAATTCACCGTGACCATGACGGGAGATTAGTCATGTACTATTAATCTCTTAGCTACACATGAAATTTATGCTGAGGGAAATATGGAAACTATCGCTGAAACTATACCAATCAACATCTCCCGAAACCCTGGCGTCGTGGAGAATGTCTTCGTCGGAGCAGATTGCTCCCTCGAAGAGAGTCAAATCAACATAGATCTTTTCAAAGAATTTCGCGACGTTTTTGCCTGGTCTTATGAGGAAATGCCAGGTATCAATCCAAAAATAGTTGAACATGAAATCACAACGTATCCTGATGCCAAGCCTGTCCGATAGAAGCTTCATCCAGTTAATACTAAGAAAGCAACAACCATCAAGATTGAGGTAGAGAAATTGCTAAAGGAAGGTTTTATCTATCCTATCCATTTGACTCAATGGGTGTCAAATCTTGTGCCGGTCAATAAAAAACAATGCCCGATTCGTGTATGTACCGAATTCCGTGATTTGAACAAGACATGTCCCAAAGATAATTTTCCAACACCATTCATCGATCAGATCATTGATGAATGTGCTGGTTGCGAAGCCTTTTCTTTCATGGACAGTTTTTTGGGATATAATCAAATCCAAATCAAACCCGAAGACCAACAAAAAACGACATTCATTTTTCCTTGGGGTACATTCACATATCGTAAGATGCCTTTCGGTCTTAAAAATGCTGGAGACACATTCCAGCGGGCCATGTCTTTTGATTTTCATGATCTCAAGCATATAGTCGAGGCCTATCTAGATGATTTCGCATCATGATCTTGCAAGAGAACAAATCATCCCACACACCTTAGACTTATCTTCGAACGCTGTCGCTACTTTAGGATTCGCTTGAATCCAAACAAGTGCAGCTTTTGCGTAATGTCAAGACGTTTGTTAGGTTTCATCATATCAAAAACAGGGATCATGGTCGATCCACTCAAGGTGGAGGCAATAATCTAGTTGCCCCCCCACACACACAATCCTTCAACTTCAGAGTCTACAAGGCAAGGCGAACTTTTTACGACGCTTCATCGCCAACTATGCGGAAATCACCAAGGGATTTATGCGCTTACTGAAGGAAGACATTCCTTTTCACTGGGACGATTCCGCTCAACGCTCTTTTGACGCATTAAAACACGCCCTCACAACTGCCCCTCTGCTCCGACCACCTAACTATAACAAAGATTTCTTATTATATCTGGCTGCATCAGAGTCAACCATTGGCATGGTTTTAGTTCAGGAAGATGATTTGTTCTCAGAATACGTGATCTATTACCTGAGCCGAGGTCTCATAGGACCATAACTCAATTATTCTCATATTGAAAAACTTACGTTGGCAGCAGTTCATGCTGTTCAACGGTTTCGTCATTATGTTCTGTTTCACAAGACCACCATCATTGCTGTCATGAATCCATTCCAGTACATGTTGACACGACGGGTTATAGGCGGAAAAATCAGTATATGGATAGTCATCCTCCAAGAGTTTGACTTAGACTTCATTTCAGCAAAGTCCAAAAAGTCATTGGTCTTCGCATAGCTTATTTCAGAACTTCTGGTTGAGTCAGGTGACGTTGTGCCTGAAGAATTGCCTATCCGGGGAGATACGTTTTTGATCACATCTTCAGATCCCTGGTACGGAGATATACTTATCTATCTCCAAACTTTGAAGTGCCCCACTTTTTCTTCTCGCGATGAGCGTCGACGTCTACGCCATCAGACTAAAAATTATCTCATAATCGATGATACGTTGTATCAGAGAGGTGTATATTGCATCTTACGTCGATGTCTCACTCATGAGGAGGCAATTATCGTGCTTAACGATTGCAATACCAGAGCTTGTGGCAGTCATTTATCTGGGTTGGAAACAACCCAAAAGATTCTACGAGCAGGTTACTTCCGATCGACACTTATCAAAGATTGTATAGAATCGGTCAAGAAGTGCCATCCATGCCAAATCTTCTCTCGGAAGATGAGGGCACATCCCACTCCCATGTTTCCTGTCATCACAGTTGGTCCCTTCACCAAGTGGGGGATTGATTACACTACTTTCAACCCCCCTTCAGCAAGGGGGCACCGCTATATCATCGTAGCTGTAGACTACTTCACTAAGTGGGTCGAAGCTATGCCAACGTTTAAAGATGATAGAGAGATTGTAGCTCTCTTTCTATTCAACCAGATCATAGCAAGGTTCAACATCCCGAGAGAGATTGTTACTGACCATGGCAATCACTTTTAGAACCAAATGATGACCGAATTAACATCAAAGCTTGGGTTATGGCAAGATAATTCATCACCCTACTACCCCCAAGCCAATGGGCAGGTGGAAGATGTAAACAAAACTCTTAAGACTATTCTACAACGAACTATCAACTCAGCCAAGTC
Source organism: Picea engelmannii (assembly GCA_009831015.1). NCBI lineage: Eukaryota > Viridiplantae > Streptophyta > Pinopsida > Pinales > Pinaceae > Picea > Picea engelmannii. The sequence continues at coordinate 215,492 of ML801421.1, read as the reverse complement.
AAATTGGCATTTGATGTTATACTCGACATTATGGGCTTACCGAACATCTATTAAGACTGCAACCGGTTTCTCACCTTTTCAACTCGTTTACAGGCTGGAGGCAGTCTTGCCCATCGAATGTCAGATCCCATCTCTAAAATTGGTAGTACAATTGTTGCCAGACACTTCTCCACTTGAAGAATGGTTAGTATACCTTGAGCAACTCAATAAGCAGCATCGTGATGTGGCCCTGGCCAACAAGGCTCACAAACATAAGGTCAAGTGTCAGTATGATAGGTCCGTTCATTCTCGAATTTTCTCTGAAGGCGACCTTGTCCTAGTCTATGACCAAGATAAGGATCCCCTGGGGGTAGGAAAATTCAAACCCATGTGGTTCAGACCTTTCATCATAAAAGATGTATTAAAAAAGGGCGCTTATCGTCTGGTTGATTTTGAAGGGAATGATTTGGCGGAGCCTAGAAATGGGCTCTACCTCAAGAAGTATTACTCATAGGCAAGTCACTATGGGTAACTTTTTGTAACATATGTATAGTCTTTGTACTATTACTTTTTAGTTTCTTTTAAATGTTATGGACGTGTCATTGATGTTATCTTTCGTCAATATGGCAGATGTCAAGTGATTCCGAGGTGTTCATTGGGTATGCAGACGGTGCTAGTCGGCACACTCGGAGGCTTGCCTCCGCAGCTTGGGTAATCTTTACACCTCAGGGCCAGTTGTTATCCTCTGGAGGTATATGCTTAGGTGACACCACAAATAATGTCGCCAAGTACAATGCAGTTATTGAGTTACTTCGTGATGCCTCGTCATTGGGTATCTCTCATCTCCGGGTCTATCTCGACGCTCAATTGGTTGTGTCTCAGTTAAACAGAGTATACCGGGTTCATGATCCAACCTCACACTGACGATTCCTTAGGGTACGTCTCTTAGAATGAAACTTTGATTATATTACATATTTTCATGTTCCTAGGAGATTAAACCAAATTACAGATACTCTAGCTAATCAAATTTTAGATTGGCATCTTGCACACATATGAAAGAACATAGACATAAGCATGTAAATACATTTTTTCACATGTAATCCATAAGACACAAAATATCAAAAACCATATATAATATCATAAAGTAACTAGAGTACATAGATGGACGCAAGCGCCTAAAAAATAGGACCAATAATGAGTCACAGGGCTTATGCCCTCAAAAAATATATACAAGTAGTGCTCGTGGCATGTAAAAAGTCTAAATAGGTTTAGGGCCTATGGGCCCTGTTATACTGGTCCACAACATGGACTAAACGTCTAAACAATCGGACCCACGTCTGAGGTGCCCCCACTACATGAAGCTGCATGGATGGCGGTAGGTCCTCAATCTCTACCATCGGGACTGTGCGAGTGAGTGCAGTAAAGTTCCACTCAACTCGTCTAAGTACCCTCTCAGCCTCCCCGGATGTGAGGTTTCCTGCTATTGCTATTCGCCCGGTAGCGACAGCTGCAGCTTCTGGTCGAGGATGACGCCTGCTCCGTGCATAATCGATAGGTCGCACTGGTCCCACATCTGCATGCAACAAACGTATATCCGTCAAATACTCTGGCATATTAAAAAAATGATATATATAACAAAAACGACATAAAAATTACATATACAACAAAAAAAAATACAAAGGTGGAGACTTACCCATCTCCCCTCGCTCCTCACCAGGAGGCACGGGTATCTCATGATCTCTAGAAAAGTCTATCCTTGCATATGGGTAATCCTCGATTACAGGGATCTGCTGTGACAACCATGCAAAAAATTCATCATCGAAGGACTCATTGGTCCTTCCACCACCCTATCATGGAAATAATACCGCCCATCTACATACTGCAGGAAAAGAGGCCTGATGTCCTCGTACCACTTCCCGAGGATTAAATCTCGGAACTCTATCAAAAAAGAAGGAACACAAAATAGTCCCGAACCCAAAGTTCCTCTGTGTCCGCTGACGACAATCTGTCAATTGCCTCTTCATACACTCCAGTAGTGTGGTACTCCAGTCAAAAAATTGTGCATTCAAGCACTGGATAACACAGTTCATCTGTGTGCGAGATGCCTGATGCAAGGCTGCCGACCCGGTAATCCGTCCAATGAGCAATAATATCGCTTGCAACGATAGGTTAGTAATCTTACTTATGGGCACCTGGGAGCTCAAACGGTTTGTCCCAGCCTCACGGTGCAGGGCTATCAGTTCCGCTATGTTATGCGGCCCCGATGGAAACATCCTGAAATTGACTGGTTCCCCTCTCCTTGAGAGGCTAGTCAAAAAGTAGATATCCTCGGTGGTGGGCACCAGTGATTTCCCCTCTAGCATGAAGGCTTCTGCATCAGGGTGCCAATAGTCAACCAAGGCATTCAGTAGCCTCGGTTGCGCTCGCATAAACAGACACAAAAATAACTTTAGCAAACCACATTGCATCAACGCGGCCATGACATTCAGATCTCCCGCAACCGACTCACTAACTTCTTCATGCTCCCTTTCCCTCCAGTGGACATACATCCTGCCAACACAACCAAGTTCAGGAGGGTCAGTGAGTGCTCTTTAGTTGTTTTTGTCTATAAAGGGGGGTCCACACGGGCAGGTTTTACTCTGCCCGAGTGTACACGCGGCCTGTCCAGAGACAACCCACGTGGACCTAGGGCCGACCTTTTAAAGGTCGATGCCCACCCAAAACATGAAACAAAAAACCAAAATAAAGAATTGAATATCTAGATATGGGAGTTTGTACTTACTTGGTTCAGACGGAAGTTCGTTTCATCCACTGTAGCTCCCGGAATCATCGTTTTATCAAAGGGGGTCTTTTGGCTCCAGAGTCAATTTCCAAATCAGCAATGGTGATAATGAGTTGCCAGCTTCTATTTATAGACTTTTTGGCCTCTTTTTGTCACTTTTTTGGCCTCCCTTATCATTTTCTTTATACCAAAAACCATTTAGAGTGATTCAGGAGTTATATGGGAGGGATTTGATCGGGTATTGGAACATGTTTTTTGAGTTTTGAGGAAATTTTGACGGTCCATGAAAATATTTGCACGAATCAACTTGAGCATATAGGTTAGGTTACTACCTCGACTTTTGTGTCTCGTTGTCTTTTTCCTTTGCCATAGGATCGATCCCATCAGGTTGTGACACAGAACCATCATATTTGCTTTAGAAGTGTCGCAACTTGGCGGTAGATCTTACCAGAACATGGATGCCCTAGGTAGGTCCTGGTTGCATTATGGTGTCCATGCCGTCTCTAAAACACTGTAGGCTCGGGAGTCCTTATAGTCTTTCCTAAATATGAGTTTGAGCCTCATTTGCATGATTCTTCTTCACTCTTGATCTCACCCTCAGGACTCCCAAAAAATAACGGGTCTCCTTTTAAGCCCTTTTCAGTCCCTCTAAACATGAAAAGATTGTCGAGCGATCTTGTGGCCTTTCACGCTCATTAAACTGAAATTTGAGTCCGGTGGTAGTTTACCCCTTTTTCGGTCCGGACGATCAACTGTACAAACAAAGGTATACTCTATGGAACTTCAGCTCTATAGAAGAGTACTCTCAGGTATAATTTTATCCCTTTTTCAGGCCCGAGGGACTAAACTTACGAAGAAGGAATCCCCACGGAGTCCATAGTTAAGCTCTTTTCAGACTCCCTAAAATTGAAAAGATCGTTGAGTGACCTTATTCTTTCACACTTGTTAAATTGGTCCAAAAGAATATTCATGATGGAGTCCATGGTTAAGCTTTTTTTCAGACTCCTTAAAAATGAAAAAATGGCCGAGTGATCTTGTCCTTGTCACAGTCGTTAAAATATTTTTGAATCGACGTCTAATCGGTGCTAGTTTACCCTTTTTCAAACTGACTAGACTACCTTCAAAAAATGTACCCCAATGGAGTCTCCTTTTATGTTTTTTCAGACTCTCTAAATATGAAAAACCACCGAGCTTACCTTCTCTGGGCTTGTTAAACTTACATTGAAGGACGTTACCATTGTGTGTTTTGTTAACCACGTTTGCATACCTTATGCGCCAGCCTTGTAACAGTTTTCTTTTGCGTCTTAACACCTTTGGCCCCCGAAGGGTTTTTCCCGAGTATCATTCTACTAGAACATCAGTCTTGTCCTTGTGCCTTGAGCTTGTATGTTTGCAACACTCATTCCTCCTTTGTAACGTAATATTCCTTTATTCTTTTCCACAATTATTGAAAAGAACAAAAAAAATCAAATATACCCCAAAAAGAGGAAGGGAAAAGTATTTTCTTTATTGGCAACATAATGAGTCACCCTTGGATAAAGCACATCTGTCCGTTTGCTCATCAGACTATGGGATGTAGTATGACCTTAGGAAGTTTTTTCTCGCTATATCGAGTTATGTCCTCCACCGTTTGGTTATCCTTCCAAACATATGGAGAGTTTGCATTGCCTCCTGCTTCGTAGACTTATGATTAATGCCATGCTGTCTGAGTCTCATCATTTGTCGTGCTATTATCCAAGGGAAGTTTGTCACCAAGCCTGAGTCGGCCCCTCTGCAATATGTCTCTTGTCCTCATACCCGACCATCCTGAACATCCAATCAAGTCCTTGTTCGAAATCACTAAAGCCTTCAGTATGATCATCAAGATTATCAAGTCCATGACCGATGAGCCGTCGAAGACCTCTGGGTAGTGCATTCATACACTCATATTACACTCCTACCCGAGTTTTGAAGATTTTGAAGTTGTTGCTCGAGCTCTGAAGATCTCATCTCTAGCCATCAGGCCGAATCAACTTCTGGAAGATGGATACTCTATATGTATATCTTTCTGATTTCGATATGTAGCTCCGCTGTGTATTGTTCGCGGCTACTCTTTATAGTAATTTGACATGGATCTATAGTGTATTTGATTGGTAGCCATGATTATATTTTATCCTGAGCATGGGTATGCCCGCCTCGGTGAGACATTTGTTATTTTGATGACGACACCTCCCAGTTCCTGATCCTTGGGCTCAATCGTTCGACACATCAATAAAGATTGGTAATGTATTTTGGCCATCAGATGCTCTTCTGACCTCACACATTAGGGGGCATCTGTTATAACCCTAAATTGCACCACACATGCTTACCTGGCATCAGGCCAACTCATATCCCTTCTTTTCCAAAGCACTGCTGAACAACTCTTTGAAAATACTCTTTTATAAAGGCCCACGTGCCCTAATCCATTAATGCACACGTGTACACGCTGGCTGACCCAAAACAGCCTGTGTGGACCGATAAAAGCACGAAAAAAAAAGGTTTCCGACGGAGCACAAAAACTATGGGTGAGTTAATTGAAACTCCCGGCCATGCATGGCCGAGGGTTCATCCAAATACCTAGCTCCTTCTAGCCTATAAAAGAAGGGGTAGGGGTCCCATTTGGAAAGAGGAAAAATATAGCAAAGAAACTCTGCCCATTTATGTATTCCCATTGTCCCAACCCTTTAGCCTTTCCTTATGCCAAAGGAGATTCAAAGCAAAGCAGTTGGAGGACAGTAGAAGAGGAGCCTAGGATCAGGTTCGAGGAGTGGTGGCCGGTCTCAACTTTTGTAAGTTGACTAATTCAAAGTAATAAAGAAAATGCTTTTCCCGTCCCAATTCATGAACTTTTATAGTTTGACTAGTACATGTTTGGATTTCTAACCCGTTAGTATATAAGTAGGATGCATGCGTAGTTGTTGCTTGTCTTGTATACAGGTCAGCTTTGGAAGGATTATTGCGAACAAGTAATCAAACACAACAGAGGATTGACATCAAACGCTGGGAACAAGGTAGGTTGATCTTTCCATGCATTTACTAAGAAAAGGGGATTTAAATCTCGGGATGACGGTAGAAAGTAGTTTCTCTTCAGTCATATCTACATGCAAAGTCTGAACTCTATTTGCTAGTCCGTAGGGAGATTTTCCCCACAACAATTGCTACTTATGGAAGTTTAATTGTGTTATTGTTAATCCATGTTTATGTACATGCATGGTAGATTACTTGACTAATGAGATGAATTCCATTCTAACACTTAATAAGCCAATGAATCAACCAACGCATTAGATCCTCGTAGAACATGAAAATACTCATTGTACTCAAAATAGCGTTCAAGAAGATGCACCCTCAAATACTTATGCATCAAAGTGGAATGTATGACACTATATATGTGATTCAACTATGAGACCAGAAGCTGAGAGTCCATCCTAACAACTAAACAATGAATACCAAAGGTGAGAGCCTCGAACAAAATTTCAATGAAAACAATGTATTTTGTGATGTTATTGGTTGCAGGACCAAGGTAGACACCTCTTGAAATGATTAGCTCATCAATGGGTGAGAAAATCACTCAAGTGGCGAAAGATATATTCTGGGTACTGTTGGATTACTGAGAGGGGGGATAAATCAGTAATAGATCAATTTAATTCTTTTTCACCATAAAATGCAAGTGTTATATCAATGTAGCATTAACATCCAATAGTTACAGAGTAAATAAACAATGAACAAATGAGAAATCACACACATACACAGTACACCAATGTTTTATGTGGAAACCCAAAGCGGGAGAAAACCACATAATGATTTTTCTTATATCTCGTTAAGAATTACATTCATTGGAAGCACCAACTTCCTTTGTTTTCTAGCTGCAACTGGAAGGAGGCTCCAACCCCCTAGTTTCCCAGGCTACAACCTAAAGGAAGCTCCAACTCCCCAATTATATGGCTACAACTAAAAGGAAGCTACAACCCCCTATGTTCTCCGGCTACAATTGGAAGGTGGATACAACCACCTGTCCTTTCCCCGTCCAACCGCCTTGATGTATAAGTAGAATGATGGAACCACTGTCACACTATCACTATGAGATATACTGTTGTAAACCTGTACCAATCAGCCCATACCAAACAACCTGTACCAATAACCTGAACCATGCATCAACCATGCATCAACCTGTACCTCAATCTGTAATCAACATGTACCATAAACAAGTGCATCAACCTATACCAAACAACCTGTAATCAACTTGTACCATAAACAAGTGCATCAACCATGCACCAACTTGTACCTCAACCTATACCATGAACAAGTGCATCAACCATGCACCAAACCTATACAAATAACATGTCACAACAACTTGTCCAAAAAATGTATCACAACAACTTGTCCAAAAAACCTATCACAACAACCTGTATCATCAATCTTATCAACCAAATCAGATCTAGTCACCAAGATCAATCACTAAGACAACTCTCAAATATGTGCATCAACCAATCATAACACAACAACTCATAATCATCACCAATATCAATATGTGCTTCTAATAATATACCAATACAAGTATGCTACATCATCCATAAACCATGTGTCAACAATAATACTAACAAGTGCCTCCAACCATGTACCAAGTATGTATCAATCATGTATCAACTACTAATCAACTATGACTCATCAAGATGTACCAACATCATCAACTATACACCTCATGTATGTGCCAACTTATCAACTACTTGTCTCAACCATGTACCCAACATGTACCTCAACCAAAATCCCTGATCAATTTCATCATCCAAATTTGATTTGTAACTCTATAACAAACCTGGTGTATATGATCACATACCTGCAAACTGTTAATGTTTAAGCTATTATTAGATTTCTTTTCATTTCAATAGATAACAATAGCATAAGATAGGATCACTGATAAATACACAATCACAAGAGCCACATCATTTATCCTGGGAAACCCTCATGGGGCAGAAAACCCAACAAAACTTTCTTATTATAGATACCCAATACAATGCCAAGAGATAACTCAAACAAATACAGAAATTCGTCTCCCAAGGATGCGCCTCTCTCACTCTCTCTCTTCTCCAATTGCAGCTCCAAAACTTGTCTCTCAAAATGAACAAGTGAGTGTGTGTCTAAGTGAGGTGCTAGCCTCCTTATTTATACAAGTCTGGCACATGTGGAAGTGTCTCTTCACTGGCAGGGCTGACTTCTCAATCTGGGTGGTTATAACCACCTTTAATACATTATGGGGTCGACTTCTTCTCCTGCCTATTACAATTATATTTTGACCAATCCCCAAAAGGGGATTTGGTCTTTTACAATAGTTGACATGATCAATCCACAATGAGGATTGATCCAATGAATAATATAGCAAATAATAATTAGAATACACTTTGCAGTTACATTATTTCAACACTCCCTCTTAACAAGAAGGGTATTCTTCAACAACATCAGGCGAGAGAGAGGACTGCATCAACAACATCATCAGGAGGACAACATCATCAATATCATATTGGAACACTGACTGACGTATCTATAAATCATTAGAAGTTTTCTTCATCAAAAACATCGCCATTCTCAAAGGAATGTAATCATAATCTGCATCAATATGGATTAGTATAAAACTAATGCATCATCATCACAACACAAGGCTGGCTCATCATCATAATACTAGACTGGATTTACGTCACAGCTCTCAAGCTGTAAGCAAGATACTAGACTGGCTTTACGTCACAACTACCAAGCTGGAAGCACAGTACTAGTCTCATCTCATTGTCTTGCTTTACGTCACAACAATAAAGCTGGAAGAAAGATACTAGACTGGCTTTACTTCACAGCTATCAAGTTGGAAGCACAATACTAGCCTCATCTCATCGTCTTTCTTTAAGTCACAACAATAAAGTTGGAAGAAAGATACTAGACTAGATTTACGTCACAACTATCAAGTTGGAAGCACAATACTAGCCTCATCTCATTGTCTTGCTTTACGTCACATAAATAAAGCTGGAAACAAGATACTAGACTGGCTTTACACCACAACTATCAAGCTGGAAGCACAATACTAGCCTCATATCATCGCCTTGCTTTACGTCACAACAATAAAGATGGAAGTAAGATACTAGACTGGCTTTACGTCACAACTATCAAGCTGGAAGCACAATACTAGTCACATCTCATCACAATACTACTCCCCTTTTCGAGGAAGGTCCTTTTGGACTATACCAGGCTTATCTCAAAAGTTCTCAAACTTTTCATAAGATAGAGGCTTAGTCAACACATCAACAACATGTTCATCCATGCTAATGTACTGGAGTTTTATGGCTCATCTCTGCACCATGTCATAGATGTAATGATATTGGATCTCTATGTGCTTCGACTTATCATGGAATACAAGATTCTTTGTCATCTTTATGCAGCTTTGGTTTTCACATAGGATCGTGGTTTCTTCCATCTCTAGGTCAAATAGACTGGTCAACAAATTTCGAAGCCATATAGCTTCGTAACTAGCAGAACACACAACAATGTATTCTGCTTCTGCTGTGCTGAGAGAAATGCTGGAATGCTTCCTACTGTGCCATGAGATCATGGCTGATCCCAAACTGAAACAACATCCTGAAGTGCTCTTCCTGTCAGAGACACTTCCAACCCAATCTGAATCAGTGTACCCACTCAATGTGAAATCATGATCTCCATCATATCTGAGACCACAATCTAATGTACCCTTAAGTTACCTCATCACATGTTTTGTAGCCACTAGGTGAACATGTCTAGGTTCTACCAGAAACTGAATCAAGGTGTTCATGGCAAAACAAATATCTGGTTTGGTGTTCGTCAGGTACATAATTGATCCAATAATCTGTCTATACAACGTGGCATCAATCAATTCTGATGAAGTGTCGACCAACAACTTCAACTTCGTTTCCATGGGTGTATTCATGGACTTGCACTCTAACATGTCAAATCTCTTCAGGATTTCAACTGCATACTTCCCTTGGTTAAGGAAGATCCTCTCTAGACTCTGCCATACCTCAAGACCTAATAAATAGTGCATTAGGCCAAGGTATTTCATCTCAAATTCTGAAGCGAGTCTCTTCTTACATTAAGTGATGAGATTTTCTTCTCCAATTAAGACTAATTCATCCACATATAGCAATAATATCACTGGCTCATCGTTCATAACCTTGAAGTAGAGGTTAGAATCTGCTTTACTCTTGGTAAAGCCCAAGCTCGTTAGGAAACTGTCTATCCGACCATACCAAGCTCTAGGAGCTTACTTCAATTCGTACAGAGCCTTCTTCAGTTTGCAGACATGAGACTTCCTATTTTCAACTTCAAATCCTTGAGGTTGCTCTATATACACTTCTTCTTTGATGACACCATTTAGGAAAGCTGTCTTTACGTCCATTTGGTGTAACTTCCAATTCATCTTAGCTGCAAGGGCTATGATGGTTCTAATCGAAGTGTATCTGGATACAAGAGAAAATGTCTCTTCATAGTCAATGCCTTCCTTTTCAGAAAAGCCACGAGCGACAAATCTTGCTTTATACTTCTCAATACTTCCATCAACAACATGTTTTATTTTGAAGAGCCATTTGGAAGATACCACATCCTTTCTCTTCGGTCTGGGAACTATTTCCCATACATCGTTCTTTATTATGGATTGGTATTCTTCTGTCATGGCATCTGCCCATTCTTTCTTCTAAATGGATTCTTCAAAGCAAGTAGGCTCTTTCTCTAGGAGATCACACATCAAAACCATATAACTAGAGAATGGCTTAGGTCTCTTTACATGTCTCGTTGTTCCTTCGGGAACACCATACTTCTCTCCATCTTGAATAAGCTCTCTTGCCCAAGCATGATTTCTTTTATGGGAGATCATCATCTCAGGAGGTTCTTGAAATTATACTATGTCATGATCTTCTAGAATTTCCTCATCAGGGGAAGTTACGACTTCCCTCACTGGTTCTGCAACTCTGGGAACCTCCCTCACCGATTCTGCAATTCTGGGGATTACAAGTTCCTCTTCATATACTTCTTCAAGCTGACATCTTCTCGATTTCTTAAGCACCACATCTTCATTGAAGGTCACATCCCCGCTGATCTCAATGTGATGGTGACCTGGTATATAAATCCTAAAGGCCTTGGAGACCTCACAATATCCCACAAATATTCCCTTCTTTCCTAAGGGTTCCAACTTGTTTCTCTTCTCTTTTGAATATGTATAAATACTGGGCAGCCAAATATTTTGAGATGGCTTACCTCTAGTTTCTTTCCGGTGAACATCTCTTCCGGGGTCTTGAACCCAAGTGCACTATGGGACAAACGATTTTGCACATATACGACTGCCATTGCTGCTTCTTCCCATAAGCACATTGGAAGATCTTGATATGGATCATGGTCTTCACGACTTCCATTATTGTTCTATTCTTCGTTTCAGCTACACAGTTTTGTTAAGGATTATAGGGAGTAGTGAGTTCCCTCTTGATCCCAACATCTTTCCAGAAGTTCACAAACTCTTTTGAGATATATTCTCCTCCATTATCTAACCTGAGTATCTTGATATTTCTTTCAGAAAGATTCTCTATCAAGGCTTTGAATTCCTTTAATTTACTGAACACTTCATCTTTAGATTTCAAGAAATACACCCAGGTTTTACGAGAATAATCATCAATAAATGATACATAGTATACATACCCACTAATGGAGGACTATGGCATTGGGCTACACACGTCTGAATGAATGAGCTCTAGGACTCCTTCTTCTTTGTTGTCTCTCTTCGGAAAAGGGTTCTTGATGTTCTTCCCTTGTGCACATCCATTGCACATGCCTTCATGGTCAACCTTGAGTTCTGGTAGACCGGTGACAACTTTGCATACGTATGGTAGCACCTCGTAGTTGATGTGAGATAATCTTCTATGCCAAAGTTCACATGGATTCTCAATGGTGTGGGTCATGGCAGATTCTAAGTGACCCTTTAGCTTATACAAGCCACCTTCTTCTTTTCCAATGATGATTGCTTCTTTTAAGGTTTCTCCTTTAGCCCACATAAGAACTTCTTCATATATAAAGGAAACTCTGAAGCCTTTCTTTTCTAAAGCTGAAATGGAGAGTAGGCTCTTTGTCAAACCAGGTACATAGAGTACGTCCTTCATCTTCATTGAATTCCCTAAATTAAGCTTGTAGTTTGATTCTCCCACTCCCTTGATGGGATATTGATAATCATCTCCAAGTGTTACTTTATGAGAAAAATTATTTTCTAAAATGTAAGAGAGAATATCTCTTTTTCCTGTCATGTGCTTGGAGGCACCACTATTAATGAGCCAAGTGTCCTCTCCAGGTGTTACAGATCCTGAGAGGGCCGAGATTAAGACATAGTCTTTAATTTGTTCTCTTAACATCTTTGCGGGTGGCTCTTCATCTTAAATTGCATGGGCATGGTGCCTCTTTTGTTTCCTCTTGTATTCTTCTCATCTAGTTGGAATTTTTTTTGCAATGTGTCCCATCTTGTCACAATGGTAGCATTGTACAAATGAGTAATCTCTTTCCTTTCGTTGTCCTTTCTTCTGGAATCTCCTTGGATGAGACTCTTTATGACTGAATTTGTTTTGGGGTTGAGACTCTTTATAAGTCTCTTTCTGGAAATAATACTTCTTCCTTCCTCCTTTAGTGTGAGTAGCTAGGGCTTGATCTTCATCTCTTGCTAGTAAAGCCTCTCGGTTAGCTACTCTTGTTTCTTCTTGGATGCATTCTTCCCATATACCGTCAAACTTTGGTTTCTTCGTTCTGGAACAAATCGAATGCATCCCAAGGTCTTGTGAGACTATTTAGGGTCATCATTATAAGTTCATCTTTGTCTATAGCATATCCAATTGCTTCTAGTTGTTCTTTGAATTGGGATATTCTGGAGAAATATCCTTGGATTGATTCTCCTTTCTGCATTCTTATATTCTTGAGCTGAGTTCTAAGATTCATCTTCCGGTTTATGTTCTTTCCTTCATATAGTTTGTTTAGGGCATCAAGCATTTCTTTTGAAGTCTTCTTTGATGACACATAGGGAATCATGTGATCTTTGATTGAATATGCAATGATTCTTTTGTCCCTGATTGTGTCCTTTTGGTGCTTTGCTTTTTCTGTAGCATCGTCGGGCTTCGACACTTCTTCTTTGAAAAATATTGCTAGGTCATTCTCTTCAAGAATGAGACCAATCCTATACTTCCAGGCACGTAAGTTTTCCACACCTTCTAGCTTGTCAACAAGCTTAACGCTTATAGACATCTTCTACCTGAAGCTGGGAAAATGTCCAAAAATGAAAATGTTCAAAATTAAATTCTGAACTTACCAGGAGGTGCGCTTGGCTGAGGCGAGTAGCCTGGTGTGTTTGCATCTGATATGATAAAATCCAACTTTTTCCCCTCCAAACTTGATCTGCGGATTTCTGGACTGGTGCTTCTGGTTTTCTGGTGACTCTGGTACTCTGGTTTTCTGGTACTTTGTGAAACTAAGGTTTCACTTTCCAGGAGATCTAACAACTGAAAAGTTGCACCGAGGGTGCCAAAATGATCCTTGAGGGATGGCACACTTTTCTAGATGGTTTTAGGGCTGAAATACCTCACCAACAAAAATCCCTAATTTGCATGTATGACAACAATGACGTTTTTCACTTTCTCTTGTGAAAGATGCTCTCTTCAACTTAGCTCTGATACCATGTTAATGTTTAAGATATTATAAGAGTTCTTTTCATTTCACTATATAACAATAGCATAAGATAGGATCACTGAGAAATACACAATCACAAGAGACACATCATTTATCCTGGGAAACCCTCATGGGGCATAAAACCCAACAAAACTTCCTTATTATAGATAGTCAATACAATGCTAAGAGATAACTCAAACAAATACAGAAAGTCCTCTCCCAAGGATGCACCTCTCTCTCTCTTCTCCAACTGCAGCTCCAAAACTTGTCTCTCAAAATGAACAAGTGAGTGTGTGTCTAAGTGAGTTGCTAGCCTCTTTATTTATACAAGTCTGGCACGTGTGGAAGTGTCTCTTCATTGGTAGGGATGACTTCTCAATATGGGTGGTTATAACCACCTTTAATATATTTTGGGGCCTCTTTAATATATTCTGGGGCCAACTTCTTCTTCTGCCTATTACAATTATATTTTGACCAATCCGCAAAAGGGGCTTTTACAATAGCTGACATGATCAATCCGCAATGGGGATTGATCCAATGAATAATATATCAAATAATAATTAGAATACACTTTGCAGTTACATTATTTCAACACAAACCTTACTTAACTTTAACAACAAGAGACTAGCATTTTCATCAAACTTTTCTTTAGTCTCACATGACTAGTTTTGGATTAGTCAACAACCCTAACTTGAAATAATCATAACTATGTACCTGCAATGAATAAAAATATGAAAATAGTACACAATGTTATTCAGTGTGTTTTATGCAATTCATCTAGGTGTCACTACTTGGAACCTCTTGGAAAAGGAGTTATAGAAAAAATGGCATACCTTGTTGAATTATGGCTTATTCTAGAGAGTGAACTTGTAGAGCATTCCCCGCACAGAATATTTGTTGTATGGATATGGAAATTTTACACATAATACTACAGAATGTACTCTAACCAAAACATTTGGTCTTATTAAATTTGGATATGTTATGAAGAAGTTATGACATTTTTACCCTAAACACTTGTTTTAGACTAGTCTCAGGACTAGCCACAAACCCTATTTTCCACGGAGTGTAACTCCAAAAATATAATGACGCACAAGATGAAATTCGTACCACAACTACTTGGATAAGTTTTCTCAAGGGCCTAGAAATTTCACGGTCTAAATCATTCTAGAAAAAAAATTATTGCGAAAATGGTGAGATGACCTGTAAATAACATACCTTAGAAAGCATCATCAAAAGAATTTATCCTCCCTTGAATTTCGGCCTTCTTTACTTCACCTTCTCTATGAAATTCGGCTTAGATATCCTTTGGTTAACTTAGTCACCTATATATATTCAATATTCTAAAGTGTGATTAAAATGAGAGAGCCTTTCTTCTTATTTATACTTTCATGTAGCTTCCTCAAGGGGTTACCTTTTAACCATCTTAACCCACTTTCCTTATTTTAGGGTTAACCAACTTCTAACCACTTGTCCAATTAGTAATTTATCCATTAAATTTATTATTTAAATAATTCTTTTTGTGTCCATTTTGACATATAGTACACTTATCACTTCACTTTACCTCAAGGGGTTACCTTCTAACCATCTTAAACCACTTTCCTTATTTTAGGGCTAACCCACTTCTAACAACTTGTCAACTTAGTAATTTATCCATTAACTTTATTATTTAAATAATTTAGTTTGTATTCAATTTGAATTATAGTACACTCATCACTTCACTTTATTATTTACCTTCTAAAATATCTTAAACCACTTTGACTACTTTGACATTTTGGGGCTTCAAGCCAACATTTGAGGGTCCTCCAAATTCGTAAGGCCATAACTCTCAAATCGTGAGGAGTTATGTGACGTTCTACATACCACCAGAAATGGAATGACATGTACTATCCATATATAATAGTATTACCTACAAATATATCAAAACTCATACCATTATACATCAAACAAACTTGGGTCCATTACCCAAACCTGGGTTCTCCATCTTCACATGGCCATAACTCTCTAACCGTGAGGAGTTATGTGATGTTCCACATACCACTGGAAATGGCATGACATGTACTACCCATATAGAATAGTATTACCTTCAAATATATTAAAACTCATACCATTATACATCAAACAAACTTGGGTCCATTACCCAAACCTTTGTGCTACCGAAATTCGCTCCCAGACTTTCTCCAAGGGTTGACATCAATCACTAAGGGTTGAAATCAATCTACAATATCACTCTACAATGGTTGAAATCAATGAAAACCAACAATCCATACCAATTGTCCATCAACCTAAGCCAACTGTCTGATAATATCCCCCTTTGGCATTGATGGAAACACCAACATTGATGGCAACACTTAGTCATGATAACATTCATTCTTATACTCATCATCAATGTTTCTATCTCTCCCCCTTTGACATAAATGGAAAAGGGTATCTCCCTTTGGGGCTGCTCCCTCTGAATGGAGTCTCCTTGGGATTCTCCCCCTATCTACATGCCTTTGTGCTGTCTCTCTAAGCATTTCTATCCTACATATGATAAATCTCTCCCCCTTTGTCATCAATGGAAAAGGTATATTTCCATCCGGGGCTGCTCCCCCTAACTGAACTTTCCTTGGGGATACTCTCTCTGACTGAACTCTTCATGAAACTGATCTCCCAACCTGAATTATCCTATTTATGGTGCTTCCTCGTGTACATCTAAGACATATAAGATAAGAATTCAAAAGCATTCATTTTGGAGTAGAAATAACTCTGATTCTCTGGTGAAGATACTCAAAGGCTTCCCGTGGAAGCAGTTTTGTAAAGATGTCTACCACTTGTTCTTTTGTGCCCACATATTCAACTCTGATGTTCTTCTCTACAACCTGTTCTTGTAGAAAGTGATACTTGATTGGAATGTGCTTCGTTTTGGAGTGCATCATCGGGTTCTTTGAGATACTGATGACGCTTGTATTATCATAATAGATTAGAATAGGCTCATCATACTCAACCTGTATATCTGTCAGAGTTTATTTCATCCATAGAACTTGTGTACAACATGTTGGTGATGCAATATACTCTGCCCCGACTGTAGATAAAGATACTGATGATTGTTTATTGCTTAGCCATGATACTAAACACTCACCTAAGTAGAACGTTGCTTTACTGGTGCTTCATCGGTCATCAATGAAACCTGCCCAATCTACATCTGTGTAGGTGAAACCTGTCCAATCTACATCTGTGTAGGCAATAAGTGATAGATCCTTTCCTTTTGGATACCATAATAAAAACTCTTATGTTCCTTTGAGATATCTAAAAATCCTCTTCATTGCTAATACATGTGATTCCTTTGGTGCTGCTTGAAATTGTGCCACCTATCCAAATGCCTGCATTACATCTGGTCTAGATGCTGTCACATATAGTAAGCTACCAATCATTGAACTGTATTGTCTCTGGTCTATAGACTTTGAATCAACATCTTTGCTCAACTTTCAACTGGTTTGCATAGGAGTGGTAACTAGTTTGCAATCTTCCATTCCAAACCTCTTTATCATTTATTTGATATACTTAGTTTGAGAAACAAAAATTCCCTGCTTGCTTTGACATATTTGAAGACCCAGAAAGAAGGATAGTTCTCCAAGTAATGACTTTTCAAATTCATCCTACATATCCTTTGCAAATTTCCGGCTTAACCTATCATTAGTACTTCCAGAAACAATATCATCAATATAAATTTCAATTAATAAAATACTACCTTGAGTTACCTTGATGTAGAGGTTGTTGTCTGCGCTTCCTTTCCATAGTTCGTAGGGAGTTTTGTAATTGTTGTTTCTAAGCATTATTCTGTTTTGAATGTGAACTGTTGTATGCAATGCATGTGTCCAAAAAATATCTGTCAATTTGGAATCCATTAGCATTGTTCGAGCCATTTCCTGTGTAATTATCATCCATTATGATATTGTTCCTTTGTCTCTGAACCACTCTCTGAACCAATATATGAATCCATGCTCTCGTCCACTTTCATATATATGTCCAAACCTACAAAGGATTCTTACAAATCCATCTCTGTCCATACTATCCAAGACTCTACTTGCACAACTGTCCATAATGTTGACCCATTTATCACTATACTATCATGAGGACTTGATTAATCTATCAAACTGTACTTTTGCTAACTGACTGTGCTGGATATATCTTCTCAAACTCTGCAAGCTGCTCGAAGGATGGTTCTTTGGTCTGTCACAACTATCACATAGACTCCCCCTATCTAATATTCATATTACCTGGGAGTCTCTAAGCCAGATGGCTCAGAACAATTCCTGCTCTGATGTGTATTCATCATCATCTTCATTGGTAGATTCATCATCTCTTTGAGCTCCGACTTCTTTCTTTCTGTCTATGGATTCATCTTTCACTACAATACTTGAAAGTACAATCTCTTGAACTTGTTTTTGATTTACTTGTCCTTCTTTTATTTCATTTATTTTCCAAACCTTTCTATATCCGACATCCTTCTTTTTCTCTGTAGATTTTTCTTCATATCGTTTTATTGCCAATCTTGCGATCTCTGGGACCTGGCCTTTGTTCACTTGTTATTCTTGTTTTCTTATCCACACTTTCTTACATATGATATCAATGTTCTCTTTCATGGAAGTATCGATCATGCTTCTACAATCACAAGCTATGTGTCCATAGTTATGACATTTGTAACATTCAATGTTACGTGGGGCCACATAGACATTTCTTGCTTGAACATTTCTTTTATAACCCCTGCAATATGCAACCTTATGTCCAAAGTTAGTACAATAAAACATTGACCATAAAAGAAATTTGTATACCTGTGAGTGAATGATCTTCTTTGTGGTGTAATCCTTCTGAATTTTTGCCTTGACTGATCATGATCATGATTGAAGCTTATTTGTGGCTTGAACATGGATGGTCTTCTTGAATATGTATCTTTATTAGTTTTCTTAGATTCTAGTTGACCATTATTCATTCCTTTGAGTACTTCTGCATAACTCTTTCTATTTTATTCATTCTTCTTTTCTAACAAAGTAGAGTGTTTCTCTTCATTCTCTACCACTGATGTGGATGTTTCTGTCTCTTCAACGTTCTTGTTGAGATTAACTATTTTGACTCTTAGTGTGACAACTTCTTCTTCAAGATTCTCAAATATTCTTCTTTTTTCATTATCTGAGACTTCATGACCTCTTCTGTTCTCTTTGCTTCTTCAAGTTGGATTTTCAATGTAATTATTTCTTCTTCCAGTCTTCTCTCTTCTTGACCAAATTCTTCCTCAAGTTGGTTTAAGTCATTGGTTCTTTCCTTGAGATGATCCATCAATATATTTTCTCTCTTTTCTACTTCTTCCTTTTGTTCTACTATGTTGGATTCTAAACATTTCTTTTAATATTCTAGAGTTTCTTCAATTATTCTGGCCTCTTCTAGTTGAGCTCTTAAATTCTTGATGACCTACTGATATTTTTCGGAACCTTGAACACTTTCCTTTTGCTTCATCAATTATTTCTTGGATGAATTGTTTTCTTCTCTTTCTTTCTTTAGATATTTAATTGCACTGATCATTTTTTCTCTGTAATCAACTTCTGCTTCTTCATACTCTTTCTCTTCTAAATCCGTCTGACATGATGAACATCTTTCTTCTTGTTCTATATCTGCATCTTCTTTGGCATTTTCTAAATCTGCGATGGGTGAAGAATATATCGCATGTAACTTATCCCAAAGTTCTTTGGTTGATGAACATTTACCAACCTTTTCTCTTACCGGATTAGGTAATCCTTCCCAGATGAAATCCATTTCTATTTTTTTATTCTTCTTCAATTCTTTCTTGGCTGCAGTCTTTGCGCTTTTTGAACTATCATATCATGTAACAACTGATAGCCAAATATAATGTCCCTGTGCTTGTAAAAATACTTCTGTCCTTTTGCTCCACATATCATACTTATAACCATTCCGACTATTAAACATTGGTACTCCATTATCAGAATAATCCATGATCTCCTTTCAGTGGTTAAACTGTTTCCTGAAGGAACCGGCTCTGATACCAATTTTTGGATTACTAAGAGGGGGGGTGAATCGGTAATAGAGCAATTTAATCCTTTTTCACCATAAAATGCAAGTGCTATATCAATGTAGCATTATCATCCAATAGTTGCAGAGTAAATAAACAATGAACAAATGAGCAATCACACACATACACAATACACCAGTGTTTTAGGTGGAAACCCAAAGCGAAAGAAAACCACATAATGCTTTTTCTTATATGTCTTTAAGAATTACATTCATTGGAAGCACCAACTTCCTTTGTTTTCTAGCTTCAACTGGAAGGAGGCTCCAACCCCCTAGTTTCTTAGGCTACAACTTGAAGGAAGATCCAACTCCCCAATTCTCTGGCTACAACTAGAAGGAGGCTACAACCCCCTATATTCTTCGACTACAACCGGAAGATGGCTACAACCACCTGTCCTTGCCTCGTCTAATCACCCCGACATATAAGTAGAATGATGGAACCACTATCACACTATCACTGTGAGATATACTGCTGTAAGTTTGTACCAATCAACCTGCAACACACAACATGTACCAATAACCTAAACCATGCATCAACCTGTACCTCAACCTGTAATGAACCTATACCATAAACAAGTGCATCAACCATTCACCAACCTATACCAAACAACTTGTAATAAACTTGTACCATAAACAAGTGCAACAACCATGCACCAACCTGTACCTCAACCTGTACCATGAATAAGTGCATCAACCATGCACCAAACCTGTATAAATAACATGTCACAATAACTTGTCCAAACAACCTATCACAACAACCTGTTTCATCAATATTATCAACCAAGTCAGATCTACTCACCAAGATCAATCACCAAGACAACTCTCAAATATGTGCATCAACCAAGCATAACACAACAACTCATAATCATCACCAAGATCAATATGTGCTTCTAATAATTTACCAATACAAGTATGCTACATCATCCATAAACCATGTGTCAACAATACTACTAACAAGTGCCTCCAACCATGTACCAAGTATGTAACAATCATATATCAACTACTTATCAACTATGACTCACCAAATGTACCAACATCATCAACTATACACCTCAAGTATGTGCCAACTCATCAACTACTTGTCTCAACCATGTACCCAACATGTACCTCAACCAAAATCCCTCATCAATTTCATCATCGAAATATGATTTGTAACTCTATAACAAACCTGGTGTATATTATCACATACCTGCAAACCTTCCTTAACTTTAACAACAAGAGACTATCATTTTCATCAAACTTTTCTTTAGTCTCACATGACTAGTTTTGGATTAGTCAACAACCCTAACTTGAAATAATCACAACTATGTACTTCTAGTGAATAAATATATGAAAATAGTACACAATGTTCTTCAGTGTGTTTTATGCAATTCCTCCAGGTTTCACTGCTTGGAACCTCTTAGAAAAGAAGTTATAGAAAAAATGGCATACCTTGTTGAATTATGGCTTATTCTAGAGAGTGAACTTGTAGAGCATGCCCTGCACAGAATATTTTTTGTGGGGATCTGAAAATTTTACACAGAATAACAAAGAATGTACTCTAACCAACACATTTGGTCTTACTGAATTTGGATATGTTATGAAAAATTTATGACATTTTTACCCGAAACACTTGTTTTAGACTAGTTTCAGGACTACCCACAAACCTTATTTTCCACGGAGTATAACTCCAAAAATACAACGACCCACAAGCTGAAATTTGTACCACAACTACCTGGACAGGTTTTCTAAATGGCCTAGCAATTTCAAGGCCTGAATCATTATAGAAAAAAAGTTATTGCGAAAATGGTGAGATGACCTGTAAATAACATACCTTAGAAAGCATCATCAAAAGAATTTATCCTCCCTTGATTTTCGGCCTTCTTTACTTCACCTTCTCTTTGAAATTCGACTTAGATATCGTTTGGTTACCTCAGTCACTTGTAGATATTCAATATGCTCAAGTGTGATTAAAATGAGAGAGCCTTGCCTCTTATTTATACTTTCATGTAGCTTCTTCAAGGGGTTACCTTTTAACCATCTTAACCCACTTTCCTTATTTTAGGGTTAACCAACTTCTAACCACTTGTCCAATTAGTAATTTATCCATTAACTTTATTATTTAAATAATTTATTTTGTATCCATTTTGACTTATAGTACACTCATCACTTCACTTTACCTTAAGGGGTTACCTTCTAACCATCTTAAACCACTTTTCTTATTTTAGGGCTAACCCACTTCTAACCACTTGTCAACTTAGTAATTTCTCCATTAACTTTATTATTTAAATAATTTATTTTGTATTCAATTTGAATTATAGTACACTCATCACTTCACTTTATTATTTACCTTCTAAAATCTCTTAAACCACTCTGACTACTTTGACCTTTTGGGGCTTCAAGCCAACATATGAGGGTCCTCCAAATTCGTAAGGCCATAACTCTCAAACCGTGAGGATTTATGTGACGTTCTACATACCACCAGAAATGGTATGACATGTACTATCCATATAGAATAGTCTTACATAAAAATATATCAAAACTCATACCATTATACATCAAACAAACTTGAGTCCATTACCCAAACTTGGGTTCTCCAACTTCACATGGCCATAACTCTCTAACCGTGAGGAGTTATGTGATGTTCCACATACCACCAGAAATGGTATGACATGTAATACCCATATAGAATAGTATTACCTTCAAATATATATTAAAACTTGTACCATTATACATCAAACAAACTTGGGTCTATTACCCAAACCTTTGTGCTACCAGAATTCTCTACCAGACTTTCTCCAAGGGTTGACATCAATCACTAAGGGTTGACATCAATCTACAATATCACTCTCCAATGGTTGACATCAATGAAAACCAACAATCCATACCAATTATCCATCAACCTAAGCCAACTTTCTGATAGGTACAACGTTTAACACTTGACGAGTGCCTAAATTGGCATACTTTCAACACATGTCTAATACCTTTTTTCTTGCAATTTTCCGTTGATCATTTCCTTTTTAATACTTCCCTTATATAGTTTGTATTACTTATCACTAAGGTATGAATTCTCCCCCATATACCATTATTACGATATTATTGCATATATCTTAAAGGAACTTGCTACTTTCATGTACTGATACTGCTACACATGAGTAATACAACAACTTCAACTCCTCACAGTGGTTGTAATGAAGATTGGGGATCGATCTTGCTTTTTTTTTTTCTGCAATAAAATATTTCTTTTGTGGACGAGTTCTAAAGCAGTCCATATGTAACGAATATTGGATGTTGATCCTACTTGTTGGTATCAGAGCCAGGACTTCAGTCTTCAAGCTTATGTCAAATTTGTAAGAGCTTGTTTATTTAATGAAATATTTGCATATTGTAACATTTATGCAACATATCTATGTTATTCTATTGAGTTTATTTTCATTCATCTATCTATCTACATGAATTTTATTTCTAGTAAATGATGATAAAATAGTTTAAAGCTAGTGGGATGTGAGGCAAATTTTAGGTCTGTAAAGTCGAGGATTGGCGTCTGTGATCGTAGGTCGTTCCCTATTATCCTGGTTATTTGATCTAAGTTGATTATATTTTAGATGGATCCTTCCATGGATACAATTGACTTCACATAAGTATCTACTTCAGTAGATAGTATTCCCATGACATCTATAGCAAAATAACGAGCTTCATCAATACTTCCAGGAACAAGTTCTGACAGAAGTTTAATCTTCACTCATGAGACTAATTATTTAGAACACTGGGAACTCCCCCCTATCCTTCCACAAGATGTTTACAAATTAAAGTGGTGGAAATACATGTCTCATTCATTCATCAAATTCCATTCTATTGACATTCCTTTCTTTTCTCATGAAGATCTAGTAAATGTTACCTTAATAGACAAAGATCTAATTGACTGGGAAAAACGACAAGGATATTCTTATGCTCATATAGGTGAAATCAATTTTGGATTAAATCCTTTAGTTAGATCATATCTTCATGCATCTTCCATGGTCTATGTCTTTGATATCAAACATAATAAATTATCTGATGCTTTAGTTGGTGGATTTTTTGCACCTCTTTCTGATGGCCCCACCTTTGCAACTATTTTTCCTAAATACTCAGTTTCACTTTATGATCCTTATATATATGCATTCTTAAAATCTTATATTCTCCCTTCAGGCTTCAATATGTCAGTAAATTCTCGAATCATTCAACTCAAGTGTCTCCTGGTTATTCATTTTGGCAATGATACTCTTCCTCCTTTACAGAAAACTGTCCAAAAACTTTGTGCTTGCACAACGTGGTGGAGAAGGGAAAATCCAAGAAAGTTAATTCTGTTATATTTTACTGGACTGGGATAGAATATCCCACTTTCAGGGAAAATAATTATGACAACTTCAAAATCCAAATGATTTCCCATATATAAGACTTAACAAAGAAACCAATTCCTTTGTCTATAATCCACATGTCCTTGTCCTTAAAACTCCTATAATTGAATCCTCATGCATCTGAGATGAAACACACCTGTAACCAGATTGCTACATCCTCTCCATCCAGTATGTTAAACTCACACAAACATATAGGGAAACACCTTGAATTCACGGCTTGCCAAGAAAAAAATAATAATCTGCAAGGCCGCAAATCTTTGAAAACATAAGTCCCTAGTGTTGATATTTTCATGATGTCACTTCCTAGAGAAGGTCTAGGAAACATAAAAAAGTTTCCAAGTGGAGAAGAAACCTATCTCCCAGGAAGGAACCTCCCGACATTTCCATTCAGATAATATTTTGATTATCTTAAAATTAAAAGAGAGTATTTTCCAATAAGATCTTCAGTAATATCTGATTTTGTATCTGATGAATGCAAGCTTCTAAACTATGCAAATTTCCAAGCTCAGTTGAATGGAAATAATATATACGATTTGCATAGAGAATTTCTCAAAGCAAGGAAATATGCAGAGTCACAGAAGAAATAAATTAGAATCATTTCTGAAAATATAGAAATCCTCACACATATCCTGACAGACACCTCGGAGTTGAAAAAATCTATGGCCAAAGTAGAAGCTGACCTTGACCTCCTAGACACCTTATTGCATAAAATAGATGAGGTTAAGAAGAGCTCTCAGAATCCTGTTAGAAATCCCAACATTGTACAACCTGATATCTTCATAGATAAATAAGATGCTAAGAATCATAAAAGAAACAAATCCTTTGGAATGTTTCAAGCAGAAGATTTGAGACCAGAATGGGATTTTGGAGAATCTGACAGAACTTTGCAAAGTATTGTAGAATAATTTTATGTTATAATAACATGGCCTCACCCATTAAAGAAAAAAGAAAAATATCTCCAGATGATGACTATCAAATCTGAATAAGGAGATATCCCCATGCCATCGTCATCCCAGAAAAATAATCTGTCTTCTTTCATCATTCATGGGATAAGCAAAATAATCTCTTCAATGCATGATCACCTAGTGATCAGTTTTAGTTATCAATCAAGGGATTAAACAAAATATGCAATCCATTTATTGATAAACTATACCACTGCGATACAGGAAAAAGATGCTACCTTGACACCAAGATATATGGCCACTCAAATAATCAATGGGTTTATGTGTGATGGTGCAACTTGGTGGAGATGGCTTTCCCAACAAGCCAAAGATGATATGTTAAAGGATCCTAAAGAATATGAATTAATATTTCAAACCTTGAAAACACAATTTTATGGTATAGAAGTTGCAACAGATGTTGAACATGCTGCTTCATTATTCATGTCCCAGAGATTATGTGATCTAAGCCACATTATGAGAAGTATTTATGTTATATGCAAAAATTAATAATTGAATCAAGAAAAAATGCATATCCTGCATACATTAAGTACTTTCTCATAAGTTTTCCTGATGCCTTACTAGATGCTGTAGAACAATATTTCAAAGATAAGAATATTACTATGGAAGGGATGTCTTTAGCAATGGCAGGTCATGATATCAAAATTGTAATTCAAGAACATTGTCTGGAAAAAAGGGTAACAAAAGATTTTAAGAGATTTGATAATATGTTCACCTCTTCTTTATGTAAATATGTAGGTCAGATGCCAGAATGGAGATGTGGTTCTCATAATTGAGGACATCAGTCTGGAAAGACACATTTCTCCTGCAAATCCAAAGGAAAAAAATCTCATTCTTTCATATGTAGATTCAATCCTGATCATCCCTGGCCTAGGAAAAAGAAGCACAAATACAAGTCTTATAAGCAAATTATGTGTCTTAAGAAAATACAAAAGCCTACCAAGGATTTAACTTGCTTCAATCTTCCAATTCTTACGAAAAAGAAGATTCAAAACCCAGTTCTCCAAAAGAGGTAAAGACAAGTCCTGTATTATTATCATTTGGAGGAACTAAGTTCTACATGAAGATCACATTTTTTCCACATGAGACAAAAACATATGAGGTAGATTGCTTAGTTGATTTTGGTTGTCAGTTAAATTTACTAAGAAAGAATGTAATTCCAGAATTCTATTGGGAAAGACCTACCATGACAGGAAAGGCCATAGATGGTTCAGAAGTAGCCATACAAGGCCAAGTGGAAAACTTCCCATTAAAAAATGGTAATCACTCTTTCAAGCTTTCTTTCCACTGTGTGAACCATATTAATGATGATTGTGTGTTAGGTGTAGAATTCCTTGAACTTATAGATTGCATGACAATAAACAAGAAAGAAAATATGTTTGAATTCTATTTAAATGGGACAAAGATCCAAACTCCTTTGTTTATTGAAGGAAGATATAGAATCATAGAAAGATAACAACAAAAGGTATCTGAACAAGCCCCATCAACAAGAGACTTGCACAAAATGGAAAGGAACATTTGTTATACATAGATACATGGAGAAAAAATGTTGAAATAAATTTCAGAAAAACTCATTAGAGATTGCACTTCAAAATCCCCTAATGTCTTCTGGCACAGGGAGAAATATTTTGTGTCTCTTCCATATGATCCTTTGGTCAAAATTACTCAAAAGGAATCAACAACCTTGATGAGTTCGACATAGATCCAGACTTGCCAAGAAGAAATGAATGATCTCTTACATAAGGGGTTGATAGAGCCATCAAAGAGTGCATGGGCTTGCAGAGGCTTTTATGTCAACAAGGACTCTGAGAAAAAAAGAGGAAATTTGAGGTGAGTAGTCAGCTTCAAACTGCTAAAAAAAGTTCTTCAGAACATCATGTATCCTCTTCCAAATAAAATCTCATTATTATAGAGAATAAAAGGCAAGACTGTATTTAGTAAATTTGATTTAAAATCAAGATTCTATCAAATAGGTATAGCCCCAGAGGATATACATAAAATTGTTTTTGTTGTACCCCATGGACATTATCAGTGGGAAGTAATTCCTTTTGGCTTAAAGAACGCTCTTGGCGAGTTCTAAAAGAGAATGGAAGACATATTCAGGGAGTATCCATGGATAATTATTTATAGTGATGATGTACTGGTATGTTCAAAGAATCTTCAAGAAAACCTCAAACAATTGCAACAATTTTATGATCGAGTGTTCAGGAACGGTCTGGTTTTATCCAAGACCAAAATGGAAATCGGGAAAACTGAGATCAAATTTCTTGGTTTCAGGATAGCAAAAGGTCAGGTAATTCTCCAATAACATATTTTGAAATCCTTTAAAGAATTTCTTGACATTCTTCATGACAAAATACAACTGCAAATGGTTTTAGGCAGCCTCAACTATATTTGACCATTCTACAAAGGGAAAGCAGATGATATTTTGATCCCACAACAGAGATTGAAAAAGAATCCTCTAGTTTGGAATGATGGAATGACTAAAGTTGTCAGAAGGATTAAAGACAAGGTCCAAACTCTTCCACCATTATCCCTACCTACTTGATAAGGGAACTATATCGTAGAGACAGATGCATGAAATAGTACATGGGAAGGTGTACTAATTGAAGAAATTAATGGAGTTGAAACTATATGCTCATATGCTTTAGGTTCTTTTCAGGGAGCAGATCTTAATTACCCTTCCAGCCACAAAGAATTTATTGTTGTAAAAAAGACAATGCTCCATTTCAGACTCTATCTCAAACCACTAAAATTTCTAATTAGATCTGATCTAAAATTTTTACCTGGGATGTTAAAATATGAAAATATCCTTACAAAGCCTCATTCTAGAATTCAAAAATGGATTTTATGGCTAGATAATTTTTATTTCATTGTACAATATAAACCTGGTCATTTAAACCGCCTTGTTGATATGTTAACTAGGGAAGCCAAGACTGCAGATTTAGCCATGTTTTCAGCAGGACCATCAAATAAAGGAAAATATCATATGACTTAGGAAGAAGAAGATCGAGATCGAGCCACAAGAAGAAAATAAGTCTTGACAACAATACATAAAAAATTAATAGACATGATGATAAGAGATAAAGAAAAATGACAATTTCCAGCCACATTGATTGAAGAAATCAAGGATTCTCCCATGAAAATATAGATCCTCAAAAAATGGGAGTAGAAGGCATTTGCAGGCCTCATAAATGATTCAAAATTGATATGGGGTTGCATTTGACAATTATCCATAGATTATGATGATAAACATATGTGTTATTGTGATATTGGCTATGGACCAGTATGTTGGGAGCATTATGCCTTACTGTTACAATTGGCTCCTGAAAAGAGGAAAATTGTTTTTTGTGCAGATACTAGAAACTTAGTAAGAAAACCATGGAGTGGATGGAATGAAATTGTGTTTGAAATATTTATTCCAAGGGAGGAATGGTCATTAAAAGGACCTCAATTTATTTTTAATTTGCAACACGAACTTGTGATTGCAGCGCAATATGAACTTTGGTTCAAATTCAAGCTAAAATTTGTTGTTGCATCTTTATCCAAACTAGATCCTCTAGAGCTTGTACACTATGAGCATGCATTAAAAGATAAGGATGGAAAAATATTAGGCATAGCCCGAGAAGAGATAATCCTAACCCTTAAGGTCCAAACTAGTTATCAAGGGGAGTATCTTAAAGATCATAAGCATTCACTTATGCTCGAATCCTTTGTGGGTCGTTGCTTTGATGATTTCCTCTTTCCAGTACTAGATGTACCTGAATCTCAGAATCCATATGGTTATGACTCTAATATCTCCTGGATTGAAGAATAGATTCATAATTTGAATAACTGCATGGAGGATTAGTGTGAAATCATTGTGTACCCTAATTTGTACATAGTATCTTTACTTTGTTGGACATGCAATATTTTATAAAATATTAAGAGATTCTCTGTGGGTGGCAGTAAACTCTACTTTGTACTTTGTGTGTGTTGTTTGCTATTTCATAGGCCATACCATTATGTGGGTGATATAGCACTCCACTATGTATCTGTCAAGTCTGATTTGGATCCCCATATGTCGAAATACTACTACGGGATGTGATAACAAGTGGTTGTCCCCACTTGCCCCAAATCTTATTCATATTTTATCTCTTGTCAATCCCATCAAATCAAGAGAACTATCCCCTCATGAAAAGCATATTCTTTTGACCTAAATATGCCAATTAGTAATTCCGGCTTAACCGACTAAACATATTATAAGTAAAGGCTCGAGCCTCTCATTTGATCATTCAAGAGTTGGCATTCAGAGCTCTGCAATTTTGAGTCTAAGTCCCTATGTCTTAAGTCTATAAATCGATTCAATTTATGTATTCTCTCTCCTCGCATATGTTGATGATATTGGGGATCAAAAGTAACTGGATGAAATAATATGTTTGTTCTGCAATAAAATCCTTTCTTGTGTGGATGAGTTATGAAGCAATCCATATGTAACATAGATTGGAGTTCAATCTTGCTTGTTGTTTCTACAATAAAATTCGTTCTTGTGTGGATGAGTTCTGAGTTCTGAAACATTTTTTGTATGCATCTGAAAGTGATCCATTTGGTGTTTAACTATATGTTTTTTTTTTCTTTGGCAGGGTCCACACACTCAATAGTGAATTATAATGTAGGATGTCAGTCAGTAGTTTCCAATGTTGTGATGCCAATTGTGACTCTTCTAACACTACTAGTGATCACACCACTTTTCAAATATACTCCAAATGAAATCTTGGATTCAATTATTATTGTTGCAATTATTAGTTTGATTGACATCAAGGTGGCACATCTCATCTAGAAAATTGATAAGCTCGACTTTCTTTCCTGCATGGGAGATTTTATTGGTGTAGTATTCACATCTGTTGAATATGGACTTTTGATTGTAGTAAGAATTATTTTATTCAGTATGCATGGGACAAATTAAAGGAATGAATATATGAATCAATTATTGGGTAAAGAGACAAGTTAGATATAGGACAACAAAAGGGCCACCAAAAATTATAAGTTAGACTTTCTTGCCTACATGGGAGCTTTTATTGGTGTAGTATTTGCATCTGTTAAATATGGATTTTTGATTGCAGTAAGCATTATTTTTTTCATTATACATGGGATAAACTAAATGCATGAATATATGAATTATTCATTGGGTATAGAGACAATTTAGGTATAGGACAACAAAAGCAAAGGGTACAACTCTATCTAGGCCTCACCTTATGTTTAAATCTTTTGTAACTTGGAAACTTATAATATATAACGATTGTGTCAACATTGCTTGTAAGTTTGAGTTCTTTTTCATAATGATTGTTTCATTTATACTGGTATAAGTATGAGTTCTTTTTCATAGTATACCTATCTCTCAATGGTGATGGATACATAAAGTGATTCCTTATTTGTCTAGCGCAAAGACATATCTCAAGGAACCATTCACTGAAACTTTAATCCCCTTCTTTCAATGCCACAACTTCTCATTTTAGTTGTTCCACTTAAAGTCTTAAAGTTATCTTCAACAAACCTTTTAGATCCTACATTACCAACTATAGAATCATGAAATTCTTGTCATGGATTTACAAGATTAAATGAAACATTTTTCAAATTAAACATTTGAGAATAATTAAGTTTGCAAAGTTGTAATTCTCACCTTCACATGTTTGGGTTTCTTTCATATATATATATATATAAACATAATATATTTTGTATGTATGGATGCATAAGGGTCATAGTTTCCCTCATGATACAATATATACATTGTATGATCCTTGTCTGGTCTACTTAAATGCTCTTAAAACAAATGTAAATCATCATATGCAAAGTATATATTATGTATATTAACCCCCAATAAATGGATCTTAATTTTGAAACATTAACCCAATATAATTACACTATGACTAAATCCAATATGACTAAACCCAATATGTGGAAATCTAGAAATTCCTTATCATGAAATTTCTAAACCTAGAAATTCTTGTCACATTGTGATGAACATTTTTCAATGTCGCAACGTGACAAACATTCCCCCATCCTTGCATTGTAACAATCACTTATCGACGACACAATATGTCGAACATCTCTCGATGACTCATTGTGATGAACATTTCCCAACATCGCAATATGTCTATTATCTCCCGATGTTGCATTGTGACAAACATTTCCAAACATCACAATTTCATAAACCTTGCCCATTATGACTAAACCTAGCGATTCCCTTACACGAACCTAGAAATGTGATGTTGATGACCAAACCTCAGTATATGATGAACTTTTTCCTTTGTCGCCTTGCGATGAACATTTCTCAATGTCACAAAGTGGCAAACATTCCCTTGTCCTGGCATTCTCCCAATCACTTACCGACGTTACAACATGTTTCCCATCATCACATTGTGTTGAACATTTCCCAACGTTGCATTGTGATGAACATTTCTCGACGTCGCAATATGACAAACATGTCCCAATGTCTCATTGTGATGAATATTTCTCAACGTTGCAATATGATGAACATGTCCCAATGTTGCATTGTGATGAACATTTCCCAATGTCACATTCTAACGATTATTTCCCAATGTTGCGTTGTAATGAACATTTCCCAACATCGCAATGTCACGAACATTTCCCAACGTCGCAATGTCACAAACATTTCCCATTATCGCATTGTAATGAACATGTCCCAACGTCGCAATGTCATGAACATTGCCCGACATTGCATTGGGACGAACATCTCTAAATGTGAGAGTCTTTATGTGATGAACATTTCCCAACATCACAATCTAACGAATATTAGAAGACGGGAATGGAGAGATTTCTGAGTTTTACCACATGCCCTTTATTGAAGAAATACAAATCTGAACTATATTCATATGCGGATGTCTATTGTAGCAATTTTTATGACTCTACTCTATTTACTAAAAAGACTCACTACTATAGAATTTTTTATGCATATATCTAGGATTGTACATGGAACTTTATGTATATTTTTTGGGAACAACAGTATATGACATCGGGGATGTACTATTTTTGATAGAGTTATGTGGTTATATTTTTTAAAATTACATGCCTCAACAAAAAAATGGATCCACCATGTTTTCTACAGAATGCAAATTTTCTCTCTTCAGATGAATAAAATTTACATTTTTTTCTAAGGGGAAAAAAAAGTATACTTTGTATACTTGTTTCACAATTGTTCCTTCATGAATTGCTAACTTTCTATCATGGTGCAATCTATAAAATATATGATACATATGTGGCATTAAGAATGCAACACAACTAGAACTAATATATAAAAAGAAAATGCAAAGTGTAAAGGGATGGAACCCCAATAAAAGGACCTTACCCACACCACAAGGTATATATATATATATATATATATATATATATATATATATATATATATATATATATATATATATATGACAATCTTAACATAATATATTTTATATATATGGATGCATAAGAGTCATAGTTTCTATCATGGTGCAATATATACACTATATGATCATTGTGTGGTCTACTTAAATGTTCTTAAAACAAATGTAAATCATCATATGCAAAGTATATATTAAGTAGATTAACCCCCAATAAATGGATCTTAATTTTGAAACATTAACCCAATATAATTACACTATGACTAAACCTAATATGTGTAAACCTAGAAATTCCTTATCACGAAATTTTTAAACCTAGAAATTCCTTGTCACATTGTCATGAACATTTTTCAACGTTGCAACATGACAAACATTTTCACATCCTTACATTGTGAAAATCACTTATCGACGACACAATATGTTGAACATCTCCCGATGACTCATTGTGATGAAAATTTCCCAATATCGCAATATGTCTACTATCTCCCGACATTGCATTGTGACAAACATTTCCAAACATCGCAATGTCAGAAACCTTTCCCATTATGACTAGACCTAGAAATTCCCTTACACGAACCTAAAAATTCCCTTACACGAACCTAGAAATGTGACATTGATGACCAAAGCTTAGTATATGATGAACTTTTTCATTTGTCACCGTGTGACAAACATTTCCCAACATTGCAATGTGACAAACATTCCCCTATCCTGGCATTGTCCCAATCACTTACCGATGTTACAACATGTCGAATGTTTCCCATCATCACATTGTGTTGAACGTTTCCCAATGTTGCATTGTGAAGAGCATTTCTCAACGTCGCAATGTGACGAACATGTCCCAATGTCGCATTTTGATGAATATTTCTCAACATTGCAATATGACAAACATGTTCCAATGTTGCATTGTGATGAACATTTTTCAATGTCACAATCTGACAATTATTTCCCAATGTTGCATTGTGAGGAACATTTCCCAACATTGCAATGTCACAAAAATTTCCCGACGTCGCAATGTCACAAACATTTCCCATTGTCTCATTATGATGAGCATGTCCCAACGTCGCAATGTCACGAACATTGCCCAATGTTGCATTGGGATGAACATCTCTAAATGTCAGAGTCGTTATGTGATGAAAATTTCCCAACGTCGCAATCTAACAAATATTTCCCAACATCACATTCTGAAGAACATTTCCCAACATCGCAATGTCATGAACATTTCCCATCGTCTCATTATGACGATCATGTCCCAACGTCGTAGTGTCACAAATATTGCCCAATGTCACATTGTGACGAACATCTCTAAATGTAAAACTCTGACAAACCCAAATTTTAGAGAATCATAGGCACCTCAACATAGTAAACTAATGTTAAAATATGGTCATGAACATCCATGGACAACCATGATCAAACTAGTCAACCATGATAAATGTTTACCATGGTCATGGTCAACCATCTTACATTATCAACTAGCAATTTGGTCAAATATATATATATATATATATAATTTCCCATTGTCATAAACATTTACGGGAGTGTGGAACATGATCCAACCAATGGGCATTACTTTTTTTTAGAAACGAATGCCATCAAGCAACTTTTCATGGAATGAGCACTCCATTCATGTTAAAGAAGAATCTGGATTTAAATTGGATTTGGCTATCTAAGCCAGGCGGTCGCTGCCCCGTGGCTCCGCTTTGGCCAGGAGCTGGTGGTGGCCAATCCTGTGTTCTGGTCATTCAACCTCTTATACTTCCTCATCCCCTTCTATCTCCCCGAGGCCTTCAGGATTTATCATCAGAAAGAGACCGTCGATGCCATTCCCAAGAACGAATAAAAGAACAGATGAATTGGCTTCGACTAGCTTGGGGTATTTGATAGCTTCTGGGTTTCGAAGCATTAACCTCTGTACAGTTTTCTCTGCCAAATAATAGGCATGGTTTCAAAGCACGGACCTCCGTACAGTTTTCTCTGCTACTGGTATATATGTTTTCATTTGTTTTAGTGTATATAGGATCGGTTTCTAAAGAATGATATTGTCATATCTTTGAAAAAAATATTATGTGAGATAGTCACTCGAAGAATTTACTCATACTCTGTAACTACCGTAGATTCATGTTAAAGGGGAATTAGTTTGTGCTCTGTTATATTAGGAAAATTCGTTCAAATATGTGCGGATCAAAATTTTTATGATTGAATTTGTTTTATTACTAAATTTGTAATAGGAAAACGTCAAGGGAAAATATATGCCATATAAAAGTTCTGAAAATACCGAAAAATTATCAAAACTTAGATCTAAAATTTATAACATCAACATAATTTGGGTTTGACTCTCCAACCAGTTCACCAGCTCTCCAACCAATATAACTTCAATTACGACTTTTGTTCCCATGTTTTCCCATCTATTCACGGCCATATCCCAACATCTTTTCCCAGGTTTATCCCTTCTGTTTCTCCATCATAATATCCCTTTGCTTGTGATTGTTATCTTATCCCACTATAACAACAAAAATTGGGGCGTCGACCTCATAGTTATTCCAGTGACATCAACAGTGAGCGCTTTCCATTTTATATTGGGGAAGAGGAGAAACAAAGTGGCATCTTAATATTTCGGGGGAACTTCATGTACATGTATCTTGGTTTTTATATGTAATATATGATGTATTTTTTGAAAATATAGTAGATATATTTCTAGAAATAATAATTGTGCTTACATACCAGATGTATGTCATTCACTGCAACTCTTACATCCACATTTGAAATTGATTGCGGCTACACTAAAATGCAGTCCAAGCATCTTAATAGAAGTGTTGGGCCTGAGCAAAGGGGATTTCTACAACTCTTACATCCACATTTGAAATTGATTGTAGCTACACTAAAATGCAGTCCAAGTATATGAATAGAAGAGTTTGCCATTGCAAATTTGGTTATGAGTAAAGGGTATAGCCAGTTTTTCTACCAACAAAGATATGTCATTAACCCAAGGGATATTATGCCTAAAATACATATCAAATTTTGAATATTAGAAGTCTGAATTTTAGTCAAGCCGACAATTTACATCGATCAAAGAATATCGAGTTTCTTGAATATTAACAAATTTATTATTAATAAATACATACAAGGAGATTGAGGAGATCATTAGTTATTTCTAAATCATAAAAAAAAGCACATGCGTCCATTTCCCTACTTTGAAAGTATGTTAGTTAATTAATAGATTAATTAATTTTAAATTAATTAATATATTAATATTTATGTAAATTATTAATTTAATTTATATATTAATATATTAGTTATATATTAATTGATTAATGATTTAGTATTTTTTCATTATACATGTGAGTTGTCAACTAGCAATAATCACATTTATAAAAAGTGATTGATATCCACTCCATTATTTTAAATTAATTTTTAATTTGAAAATTTGATTGATATTATTTTTGGGATTAACTGCGTAGTGTAAGTCATTAATGACTTACACTACGCAGTTAATCCCAAAAATAATATCTAATATCTTGCACTGCGAAAGCCCCTATATGCTTAAATAATAAGAGTTAAGGGAGCTTTAACTGGGTAGTTCATAAGGCACAATACTTGCTAAGGTTTTGCAAATGGGGTAGCAAGCTAAGTGGGCTTGATTGTGGGAAAAATTCCACAGTTAAGCGCGCTTCAGTCAGAGGCGTCTTGGGATGGGTGACCACCTGGGAAGTCCTCATTACCGGGTGCAAGCCCCGGAAGTGATGATTGATGCTATGCGATTCATTTCGTTGGTTTCAATCCCATTTGCGACTAATACTCATGAATATGGGTCATAGTTTAATGACTTACACTACGCAGTTAATCCCAAAAATAATATCTAATATCTTGCACTGCGAAAGCCCCTATATGCTTAAATTTGATTGATATCCACTCCATTGTTTTAAATTAATTTTTAATTTGAAAATTGAACTGTATCAGAGTATATCAACCATTTGTATGTAATTGTTACTAATATATATATATATTAAACAGTGTGCACTTTTATTCTCCCTTCACTATACTTATCTTTTCTTTCATTCTTTTGGCACTAGCTTAGTGGTTATCCACGTTCTTGAAAGGACATAAAGACTAACTGAGTTTCTCTGAAGCTTTCCCATTTGTACCCCATTGCGCACCCGACTCTAAAGCTGGCGGGAGAATCAAATAATAGATGGTACAAGAAGCCATCTTCAGAAATGGGGCCATCGAACTGGAGAAGCCATCTTCATAAATGGGGCCCTCGAACTGGAGAATTGCCCATGTCAAGTTTTATACCTCTGAATTGCCACCCATCGACAATATCCAAATGGAAAAGAGAACTAGATCTTGTGAGATAAAGAGACGTGCCCCCATGGAACTGACGCGTAAAATGTAGCACGGCTAGAGAAGGAAATTGCCAAGCACTTCTAGTTTCCATCACTTCTGGATTCATCTTGTTAGATAAGGAGAGTTACCTCCCACCTAGATGTGTACTCGACGTATAAAAGTCAGCACGGAAAGAGGACGAAATTGCCCAGCGCTTCCAACTTCAATCAATTTTGGAATAATTTGTGACATAAAGAGATTGACCTCTCAACGGAACTAACGCACATTATGTTTCGAATCATCTCGTGAGATGAAGAAGTCAGCAGGGCGAGAGGAAGAAATTGCCCAGCACTTCCAGCTTCAATAATTTTTGAAACAATCTTCTAAAATAAAGAGATTTACCTCCCTACGGAACTAACGCACATATCACATGTTGCGTGTACTCTGTTAGAAAAATAAGTTGAGCGATTTGCTCCATGATTTGCTCCGCGATTTGCTCATTTGATTGAGCAAATCTCTTCTTTGATTGTTTAGTTAACTGCAAGCGTTTGGTTTCTTGTTTTCATCACCGTGTTAGACTGTTAGCCGCTTCGTTATTTACGAAGCATTTCCTGCATGTAATTTCCTTTAAATATCAATTCAATAATGAGATCAGAGCGTGGTGTTTTTTATGTAATTCGGTTCTGTCCTGTTAAACTCGTTTTCTTGTTTCTGCGTCCTGTTAAATTCGTTTCCTGTTATTGCAGATTCGTTCTTCATTCTTTCTCTGTCCTGCAATTCGTTTTTCTGTGGCTGCAGATTTGTTTTCATGGTATCAGAGCAGGCTGCAGATCCAACCTCTGTCCATCTTGCCGAATTGCAAAACGTTTTTCAGCAAGCTCTGTAAGAATTGCAAACTGTTTTTTTCCTGTGCAATTTTTTTGCCGCCGGTATATAATTTTTTTTTTGCGCAGAAAATGGCCAGCATGAGCACCTAGGCTCTCATGCAAGCACCTGTCTTGAACGGGTTGAATCATAGCACTTGGGTAGCCAAGATGAAAGTTTTTCTGAGCTGTCATGAATGCTTAGAGATTGTCGAAGATGGAGTTACCTTGCTGAAAGCTGAAGATCGAGATGCATTGGATCGGGATGCGAGACGCAC
>ML801421.1:156511-171497 GCA_009831015.1 Picea engelmannii | reverse complement strand
AGTTGCGCGAAATCTCCAAAGCAATTCCATCCGATATACAAAGCAGACTTAGAATAAGCTACGATGGTCTCAATCCGCAGGAGAAACAGATATTCTTAGACATCGCTTGTTTCTTCATAGGGGAAGATAAGGACACGGCCATAAGAATATGGGATGGATCCTGCTGGGAAGGACGGCTGGGTTTTCTGAATCTAGAGAATAACTGTCTTGTAGAGGTAGACAGTGAAAACTGTATAAGAATGCACGATCATCTTAGAGATCTCGGCAGAGATATAGCGGAGAAAGAACATCCGGGATCTCCCCTTCGTCTTTGGCGCCCTACTGACCGGGCGAGCCTCCTCCATATTGTCTCCAACTAATTACCTGTATGTATTTTGAAGCTTTAGACCCACTTTGAAAATAGTGAATTTGCCTTGTCAAATTGTGTCTATCAAGTTCTGAATTGGTTAACTTTGCCAGGATGTCAATGATGTTTCTAATTATTTTTTGACAATAATTTAGCTGCGCGGAATCAACATGGTTCACCGGGGTTCTCACCGAGTTAAGTGGTACGGTCTTTCAAAATGGATACCCAGGATAAGGCATCGCCAATCGTTGGAAAATTCTATGGAGTTACTTATGGCTGAAGGAGATTGTTTGGAAAGCATATTGAACAGAGTGCAGTCTCCACATCTTGTATGGCTCAGATGGGATAGCTGTCCCTACTCTTGCCTGCCTCGCTGGATCCCAATGGAGAGTCTCAGAGTGTTACAAGTTCAGGGAAGCAGATTGGAAACACTGTGGGAAGAAACTAATTTTCAGGTATATGGTAGTTTTTGTTGTTTTTCACAGGTGAAAATCAATAAAATTCATAAAGCACAATTCATAAAATTCGACATCCAATGCGTCAAACCCACTTTGTAAATGTGAACATTGCAGGCACCTCTGCAGCTAAGGGAGTTGGATATAAATGCTCGCCTTCTAAAGATCCCGAAGTCCATAGGGAAGCTGAAGCACCTTGAAAAAATTATCTTGCACCGGAATTATGGATATTCCCAGGTTGATCTCAAAACTTTACCAGATGAATTCTGTCATCTTCAGTCCTTGAAACACTTGGAGCTATTAAAGTGTTCCCAAATAAAGTCCCTGCCAAATTCCTTTGGCAAGTTAAGGAACCTCCAACATATTGACTTGTCAGGGTGCTCCAGTTTGGAGATGCTTCCAATTTCCTTTGCAAATTGAGGGCAACTTAAATATCTCTCTTTGAGATCATGCGGAAGGTTGTGCATTTGGAGGGAAATTCTTGGAAATATTAGCACACTCGAATGCTTAGATCTCTCTGGTTGTAAGAAAATTGAAGTATTGCCTCCCCAAGTCGCACATCAACCGTTCTTGCGAGAAATGCATGTGTTCGGTACAAGCTTAAAAGAATTACCACATAAGCTTTGCAACCTAACACTTTTACGAGTTCTGCATATTGGAAGCGAATTGTTGGAAATATTGCCAACTTCGCTCGGTGTCCTAAGGAGCTTGGAGGATCTCAGGTTAGAGGGTTGCACCAGACTGAGAAGTTTGCACGATTCCATTGGACTGTTGACTCAGTTGAGAACGTTGAAAATTATGGACTCAGGTGTTGAGTACTTACCACCATCTGTCATGGGCCTGAACAATCTTGAACAGTTAGAAATAATAAATTGTCCTTTAAGAGAACTGCCATTCGAAAAAGTTGGAGGGGAAAGAGAAACATTAACAGATTCTGGAGGTACAAGAGTGTCGACTAAGATGCTTGGGCTCAAATACTTCAATTTGTTCTTAACAGATATAGAGGAGATATCCTTTCCTCGAGGTGTTTGCCCTAACCTTCAACATCTGAAAATCGAGTGTTGTTATTCTCTAGAAAAGGTTGGTGCATTGCCAACAACACTTATAAAACTAGAGTTAATGAACTGTGCTAGATTGAAGAAAATAGGAGGGCTTTCTGGTCTTGCAAAACTTCAGATACTCAACATAAGATGTTGTACATCACTAGAGGAGTTGTCCGGTTTTGAAACCTTGATATCTTTGGAAAAGTTGGAGGCTACTTCCTGTCGGTGCCTGCAGAGTATAGCGGGGTTGGAGCGGCTTACAAAACTTCAAGTGCTAAACGTGTCTCATTGTGACTTTCCTAGTTTAAAAGGGCTTCCGGGTGTTGAACATTTGACCTCATTGAAGCAGCTTAATGCCAAGGGTTGTGGATGGGATGGGGAAGCAGTGGAGCAGCTGCGCCAACAATTGAAGGAATGTCTCATCATATGAAAAGCAATTAGTACAATCATAACACTTCGTCTTTACAATCTTGCATGCCAGTGACGACAGTGCTCACTGCACGCTGTAGAGATAGCTCTGTCATATACCTTCTAATTTGTGTGATAATTAGAATCAATTTGATCTTTCTGACAGCTCTACTCAATGCTCTAAATGTTGTTTTTGAATCATGCTGCAAGCAGGAAAACACCTCTCACTGAACGAGGTGAAAAGATTTCGGAAAAGAACGAATCTTTATACAGACAACAGAGGCACTGGGTTTTACATTTTGCTGCCTCTTTCTGTAGAAATCCACTCTGTGCAATTCAAATTAGGCTCTACTATTTGCACTCATGATCTTATGGTTTCTGCTTCATTCACAAGCAATAAAATTGAATCCATGGTTTTATTGTTATTGCTTCATTCATAAGCAACAAAACTGATAATGGTACTCTCGACCTTCGGAGGTAATCCTTTTTCCGTGTGGTTCACATTTAGTTAAACCCAGAAGACAATGGTATACTTAATTTTATGAGGGGGAAATTCTAAAATCCTCCTATTATGTTTAATAAATTCAATTTTATGAGGACATAATTTTATTTATAACTTAATCCTGGTGGTTTGTTTTCACAAAAGGATATTTTAAAGTCTTTATAAAGAAAACACATAGACTATATAAAGAAGCGTGCTCGAAATACATGAATTTTTACAGTGTTAAAAATGAATAACATTAACTGATGAATTCAGTAATTCAGTAGTAGGTATATATTCATTAATTCATGAATTTAGTGGTTACGCCAAAAGGTGTACACCTATTGATAATGGGCACAATTAATGATCTTTTAATCTTATTTAACCTTAAACCCTAATCTGATGGCTATGTATTGAAGATGCTGGCATATTCTTAGTCGTTCTCCAAAATCAATGGATCAGATTTATTGTTCATAACTTTTTTGCATTTATCAAGGCATCCGTTAACATGTTTACTTTTTAACATTTACTTAATCATATTAAAAAATTATTGTAAGGATATGTAATTGCCACGTTCCATTTATCAACCTAATGCAGTCAAACGTTTCATATTACCACAGGCAGATTACCACAAACATTTTATATTGGAAGCACGCGTTCTCAATATATTGGAGACACGCGTTGTCAACCACTACCTTTCTGCGTTCTCAGCCACGAGGTAGCGACTATGCTAATAGGTATATCTTTTAAAGTGTGGAAGCGATAATTTTTTTTGATTGTCTACATGTATTCACCTCAACATATTTTAACAATGTTAAAAATGAGCGATAAATATTTTTGGTTGTCTACATGTATTCACCTCAACATATTTTTACAGTGTTAAAAATGAGCGATAATTTTTATTTTTATTTTCGACATGTATTCACCTCAACATATTTCATTTGATAGATTTATATTAGATAATGAAATATCATCATAAATATAAATACACACTAGTCATTAATTTCCAGTTCAGTTTCAATTGAAATATGAGACATCTCGAAAATTCGAAAATGCTCTTATATAACATGTGCTTCAAAGTTCAAGCATTTCCTTAATATACTTGAAGAAAACTCACCCTTCCATTGGGGCAAAAGAAATGACAAGTACTTGCTCCAATCAATGAAGCTAGTAAAACTCAAACTCTGTGAGTGGACCAAAACATTTTAACTCAGTTTGCCAAACCAGTCTCAATCAATGAGGCTAGTCAAACTCAAACTCTTGAGTTGACCAAAACATTTTAACTCAGCTTGCCAAACCAGCTTGCAGAATTCTTATTAATTACAAGACCCTCTTAACTATAATACAGTCAACACTGAAATGAAACCTTTAATTGTACCTATGTTGTAGTGATGTACATTGCAACAACGTTCAAGGCATTCAAATTCTCCAGCAGTGCTCTATTTTGTTTTAACAAAGGTAATGATACCATTCTTAACTCAATAAAGAATAAAGATGAGCATGGGGCATTTGTCAATTTTACGATGAAGTAATGCTAACATTTTTAGCTCAATAAAGAGGAGCAAATCCATGTCGTAAGCATCAACTATCGTTTCTGTTAATTATATCTGTAACCTCAACAGTATGTGATTGTATACTGTCAGTTGTACGATTGTTTCTTGATTTTCTTGATTTGTTGAAGCTTATTTAGCTCAACTCTTTTCCTTTAATGAATTGCGCCCTGCTCATTCTTGTTTCGAATTTCGTCTTCTCTATATTATCTTCTATGCTTCTCATTTTGTCATGGTATCAGAGCTTAGGACGTAAGCCTCTTCACAGTGCCTAGAGAGCAACCCAATCCTAGGAAGAAGAGCACATAGCTTACATTGTCTCGCAGACGAGAGCACGGAATGCAAGATTCTTCACAGAGCTTGGAGAGCAGTCCGTAGTACGCTCAAAAGATCATTGGAGACAACAAGCGCGAGGAAGTAGAGCTGCAGAAGGATGAAACAATTAAAGATTCGTGAGCATTTAAAGAATTCGTGAAAGATTCGTGAAATTCTTTCTTCAGGAGGAAGTTTGCAGAAGTAGCAAAGGACAAGCTAAAGCAACCGTAAGATCGGCCACAGGAACAGATCTGAGCCTTTAATTAAGCTAAGAAAGGATGAGGAACGCGCAAAAGAGGTAATTTTTTTTTTAGCCATTAGATTTGGGCGAGAGCAAGATAAGTTGTCAGATCAAGCAAAGTTTAAGTCACGACCATCAGATCTTATTGAAGAGAGATCGACGATGGGGAGATATTGCGGAGATTGGGAAGGAAATTAAAGCGTGAGCAAGTTGTGAGGCCGCAATCCCTCAGGATCGTTGATCTTGCTAAATCAACAGATCAACAGTGGATATTGATCCCGCTACGAACGAGCATCTTCGCATTGCGGAGATCGAGAAGGAAATTAAAGTGTGAGCAAGTTGTGAGCCTGCAATTCCTTAGGATCGTTGATATTGCTAGATCAACATATCAATGATGGATATCGATCCCACTACGGACGAGCATCTTCGCTTTGCATAGACCAG
This sequence comes from Picea engelmannii, assembly GCA_009831015.1. Classification (NCBI taxonomy): domain Eukaryota; kingdom Viridiplantae; phylum Streptophyta; class Pinopsida; order Pinales; family Pinaceae; genus Picea; species Picea engelmannii. The sequence goes on along the minus strand of ML801421.1, from coordinate 166,214 downwards.
GAAGGAAATTAAAGAGTGAGCGAGTTGAGTCTCCGCAATCACTCGTGGTCATTGATCTTCAACCAAGGGACATGTGTTAGATGATCTCATTCTCTGGGAGGAAGCAAGTAGAAGCAGAATTTGAGTAAAGAACTCCCGAAGGCCCTAAGCTCTAAAGAGCCGGAGTAGATCCAAACCGTTGATCAAAGTGGACATGTGGCAGGAGATCCTGCACTCTGGCAAATAACCACTTCGAAAGAAAGACGAATGCGAGAAGCGAGAACTCCCGAAGGCCCGAAGCCCAGAGTTCATCTAGATCGTCCATCAACGAGGACATGCGGTGCCATATCTCTCACTTCGGAGACTTAGTACTCTAGAAGGTTTTTGCGGAGCGAAACACTAGAGCAATAACAACTTGAAGTCCCAAAGTAAATCTAAGCCATTGAAGGCTGAGGACACATGTTGGCAGATCTGACACTCCGAAAAATTAACACTTCAGAGGTTTGTGGTGTTGTGCATCTTGGAACGCCCGAAGCCAGGGATTCCGAAGTAAATTTTAGTCGTCCAAATCAAGAGGACACGTGGAGGATGATCTCACACTTCAGAGATTTGACACTCCAGAGGATTGCGCGTATTAGCAGATGAAAACTCCCGAAGGCTGGAGTTCCGAAGAAGATCTTGGTTGTTTGTTTGCTAAGGCCTAAGGATCGTTGGATTTACCTCTCTTCGGACAATTCACCACTCCGACACTTCTCAAGTTTTGTGATTAAGAGTGGTGAAATATCCTTGAAGCCTGAACTCCCGAAGTAATTCTAAGTCGTAGATCTCGACAAGAAATTGAGACCGTCGATCTCTTCCCCCTGTTCGGAGGTTCGCGAGTTCAGAGGATTGCGAGGTAAGAAAGGAATATTGCCTGGAGCCCCGAAGGCACGAATTCCTGAAGTAATTGTGGACCGTTGATATCAAAATCAATGAGGACCGTTGAGCTTTGCAGCAAATCGGTTATCCGACCATTCGATTGTTCCGAGGAATTGAGACCTTCATGCGTCAAAACGCCCAAAGGCCGAAGCGCGTGGTTTTCATCCCCCGGTCACATGAGAAGCTGAACTTCAATTTTTTTTTGGCTCTCGAATAAACTCAGAAAGCCCAATTCTTCCATTTGAGGGGATAAAGTCGCTAAAGAACAGAGCTCGGAGCTCTAACTCCGTAGATCTCCTGCTCGGATAGTCAGATCCATCCAGATCGAAGTTAAAGAAGTGGTCTACCCTGTGTTTTTTGGCCCAAAGTAACACACAGGATTTCATAGACCTGGTTTTATGTGCAGGAAACAGGTAAGCACACAAATCTCCAACAATTGTTTTTATTTTTTGTTTCAAGATGGCCACCTCTAGCAATTTAGGACCAACACAAGGACCGATTCTTCTTGGAAAGAAATATGAATTCTGGTCTCTTAGAATGAGATACTTCTTACAAGCACAAGAGTGTTGGGATCTAATGGATCATGGCTATGTGGAACTAGATCTAGCATACATTGCTGCCATGACCAATCAACAAAGAACTGCTCATGCAACACAGAGGAACATAGAGAATAAGGTAAAATTATGGATTCAAAACTCAGTGGATGACTCAATTTTCTCAAAAATCACATGCGTTGTTACTTCAAAACAAGCCTGGGACATTCTTAAATCAACCTACCTAGGAAATGTCAGGGTCAAAAAAATCAAGTTGCAGACCTTGAGAACACATTTTGAGACTTTAAAAATGACAGAGTCTGAAAACGTTGATCAGTTTATGACCAGAGTCATGGGAATTGTAAACCAGATCAGATTGACTGGTGAAGCCATCCCTGATCAAAGAATCATTGAGAAATTCCTCAGAAGTCTACCAAAGAAATTTGAAATGGTTGTTACAACCATCCTTGAATCCAAGGATTTGTCAAAATTTTCAATAGATGAATTAATGGGCTCTCTATTGACACATGAGACCAGACTACATCTCGAAGATGAGTCAATGGCCAACGCCTTCAAGACTCAATTCTCTTTCAGCAGAGGCAAAGATAGAGGTCACCAAGGAAGAGGGAGAAGATCAAATGAAAAATCAAGAATACAATGCTATTACTGCAAAAAGTATGGGCACTATGGATCTAAATGCCGGAAGAAGCAAGCAGATCAGCTCTCAGGAAGAGCACATGTCTCAAAACATGAAGGAGAAACCTTAGATGGTATGTTTCTCTCATGCTACAAGACTGAAGAACAACACAAAGATCTCTGGTTGTTGGACAATGGATGCAACAATCACATGACAGGTAACAAAGATTTACTTTCATTCATTGATTCTTCTATTTCATCTGATATTACACTTGGAAATGATTCCTTAGTCAAATTTCAAGGAAAAGGAACTGTACCTATTCTTACTAAACAAAATGTAAAGAACGACATAAACAATGTCTATCATGTTCCAGATTTGAAACATAATCTGTTAAGTGTAGGACAACTAATTGAACATGGCTATAAGGTACTTTTTGAAGGAGCATCATGTAGGGTATATGAAAAACCCCCAACAGACAATTGATTTCTGAAATCCACATGACTAGGAATAGAATGTTTCCCCTGGCCCTTAGAACTACAAATATGATCCAATCATATGCACAAAGTGCATGCACCCCCAATGAAACTATGGTTTGGCATGCAAGATTTGAACATCTACCCTTTCAGAGTCTAAGCCTTCTACAGAAGCACTCCATGGCCAAAGGTCTACCTGTCTTCAAAGAGAAAAATCCCCCATGTGAGTCTTACATTCTTGGAAAACATAAGAGAACTAGTTTTCCACGGTCCTCCACTCAAGCCAAACAACACTTAGAGTTGGTTCACACTGACCTATGTGGACCAATGCAAACAAAGTCAATAGGTGGTAGCGTTTATTTTTTAACGTTTATTGATGACTTTAGCAGGAAAATTTGGATCTATTTTCTCAGACACAAGTTTGAAACCTTTGCAAAATTCAAAGAATTCAAGGTTGAAGTTGAAAAATTGAGTGGGAAATATGTGAAGACTCTCAGGTCAGATGGAGGAGGAGAATGGAAATTATATTGAAACTTGATATTTTCCTGTGCTTGACTAATTAGATGCCCTGGTACAAGCATACTCTTTTACCCTGTTGTTGGTGGCGATTCCTAGATTCTAGTAGAATTCAAAAACTCCGTGTCCTCTGGTCCCATATAGTACCTCCGACACCTACCTCCCCTCGTTTTTTATAAACTTTGTTATTATAAGTGAATACATATATTATATAAATATAAATTAATACAAACATTAGTATAAGTTAATATAATATAATATTATAGTATAATATTTATTTATGTTAATATTTTTATGCATGCGTCCATTGGTTTATGCAAAAAAACCACATTAATATACTGATAGATTAATATTATTAATGTGGTTGTTGCTAGTTATATATTATATTATCATTTACAAACATAATAACCTCTCTCTACAAACTAACTGATTATAACTTATAATATATTTTAAAATCTATTTACTAATTATATTTTATATTATGGTATTCTATCTATTATACATTTTCTCTCTCAACATTTATGCTTGGTTCTGACGACCGTTGCCCTCCTGTGCCATTTTTGTTTTCATTTCCATTTTCTGTTTGCATTTTCCAGTGCTCTCTGTTTTCGACACCTTCTACTATCCACCTTCGATTCACACCTATCAAACTCAAGTCCTGATCATCATTAATATCCAACAACTTGGCTTGGACATTCAAAATTGAAGAGGATCATCATCAACCTCCAACAACCAGGTGCAAACATTCAAAATTGAAGAGGCATAGTCTCCAGTAGTGTTTCCAATCTGTTCACTGTAAGGAGTTTTAATTATGGTGTGGGGGTTGCAAGCTCAGCTCCAAGAGGTTGGAGAAAGAATCTACCATTTCCCACGGATGCCTAGAGAAGATTGTTCAGAAGTGGGTGAAATCCTACACTGTTTCAAAAGTGTTGAAAGGTGTGATTCACCAAAAGACAATTTGATTCTATTTTTTATGGTCATGTTCTAGGCAGTTCCCTAGTGGGTGATAGCAAGGGGTGACCCTAGAAGTTAGAGTTCGAGAATAAATTACTTCCATGACCAACTCCAAGCTCATAGTTCAAGCATAAACTACTCCCATGACCAATTCTAGCTCAAAGTACAAGCATAAATTACTCCATGACCGACTCAAACTCCAATGTGTACTAGGTTGTGATATTGTATTAATGAAATGAAGTTTACAGATGGAACTTTGACAACATATGGCCTGACCCACCCTATTCTAGTAACAATACTATGAAATTTGAGATAATGTGGCTACCAATGGGTAGTTTGCCAATCCCCCACCCACAATGATGTAGTCATATAACTGCAGAGTCAACATCAAACTAACATTTAAGCAAACCGACATATAATTTTGTTAATATTTAAAATATATAAATTTATATATTTTAAATATTAACAAAATTACAATTCAAATTCAAACTTTTTTAATAGCTAATTTCAAAATTTGAATACACCTAAGACATTTTAACACATAATTTTACTATTGTTTATATTAAATTTAGAATTCATTTATTGTTTAAATTATGATAGTTAATATACATATTTAAGTTTCATTAAAGCAAAATGAAAATATATTTAAAATAACACGACTTGTTTTTAATTTTTTTTATTCATTTAAAAATACATTTTTAAAAGTAGAACTATTTAAATATAAAAAACAATTCTTATTCGCAATATTATTATAAATAAAAAATTAATATTTATGAACACTTTTTATATGGGTTATTAGAATATAAGCCTAATTCTCATAGTTGAATAATTTTTCATCTATTCAACTTGAATTAGTAACATTAGAGTGAGCATGCTTCATATGGACTTTTGAATTAGTAACATTAGAGTAGACATGCTTCATATGGACTTTTGGTGTAGATTGGAAAAGTTTCATATGTTACTCTAAAAAATTAATAATTTTTCGTTATATGGATTTTTGGTGTAGAGTGTGTTATCACATGAACTTGTTAGAGTCCTATGGGTTTGTGGTTTCTATCTAAGTCTGTAATTTTTCCTTGTCTCTCTCCTTTTTGCAGACCAAGTCTTAAATTCCCCCCCCCTTCAACTTGTAAAATCGTTTTTGTTTGCCCCCCTCTATGTTTAAAATGCCCTGGTCTCCCTATTTTCTCAGCCCACAGTTAGTCATCCGAATCCTCGATCATGCAGGCCGCAACCATGAACACAAAGCACAACTTTCCTAACAATCCATTTCAGGCTTGAAGCACAAACATAAAGCAATTGTTAAACTTCTCGAGCCGCGGAGTCTCGATTCACGAAGAGTTGATCAGAGCCATTGGATCGCGGGATTGTGGACCGTTGATCTAGTGAGCGGAAGAGGATCAAGACCGTTGGATTGCGGGATTGTGGACCGTTGATCTGGAAAGCGGAACTCGCTAGTTCAGGTTTCCGGAGAAGGGAGGTGAGTAGTCTTTCAACTTCCCGAGACGCAAAATCTCGATACGATGAAGATTAGATCTGGACCGCGGATCTTAGGGGGATAGGTGGAAGCTGATCTAATGGTTCACATAAGCGACTTTCAGGAGTTTTGGAAGGAGTCAAAAGAAAATGAATTTGGGCCATCCAAACCAAAGGGGCACATGATGCCGGATCAACGGATTCGCAGTTTCGCGAATCATAGATTCTAGCATGGAGCCAGTTTGTGAAGCGTGAAATTATGAAGCGCCCAGGAATTGGTCCCATGGTCACAACTCGAGGTCACATGGAAGCAGGTCCAGAAAGAAAGGTGAGCGCTCTTTACGTGGAGCTGGTAGATCGGGGTTCCAAGGAATAAATCACAACTTTCAGATGCAAAGCAGATCCAGTCGTCAATCTGAGTCGGGTGATTTCGTCAAAGCAGACATCGAGAAGTTTATGGTCTAGTGTTGTAAAATTATTCGAAGGGCGAAATACCGAAGAGCCTTTGGAGCTAAGCCCATGGTTATAGCCTGAGGTCACGTGAAAGGAGGGCTTAGGAAAGGAGGCCAATGCCAATTACATAAGGATGGTCGTTTCGAAGTTCCGAAGAAGCAATCACCACCGTCGATTGCGAAGCAGATCTGACCATTGGTCTGATAAGTGATTTTGCCAATCCAGGTATCAATAAATCTGGAGACAAGTGATGTGAAGACTTCTGAAAAGCGAAGTCCCGAAGCTCCTTTAGAGATGAGCGTCGGGTCATGGCTTGAGGTCGCATGCAGGAAAAATGCGATGAAGGAGAAGCTAGCACCAGGAGCTTTGGGAGCATGAAGGAAAGGGTGTGTATTTCATGAAACCTGCACCAAAAGTCAAGGATGCCTGTGTGAGTTAAAGAATGAGACCATCATGGTTTCAAGGTGTTGAGTTGTCTCAAAGGGCCGCTAGCAGCGCATAGTAGATATCTAAGCGTTAAGCCTCGTACTGATCCTGATGAAGGTAATTAATGAAAAAATGAGTGGTGGTTGAAACCTCGGCTAACTCCATAAATGGAAGGTATGGAAGGTTCGGTCATGGGAACTGAACCGTCAGCCTGTGGTACTCTTGCAAGCAGATTTTCTTGCAAAACCCATGCTGATCTGAGCTCGTGCCTGACAAAATAATTCCCACACAGTGTGACAGAGAAGACGCAGATGGGAAGCCTTCAATGTAGGGGCCCGATCGTGCTCCTGGTAGTGGTGAATTGTTTTGAGTATAAATAGTTAGTTTTGATATTTTGTTAAGGTTGTCAACTGGTTGAGCAAAGCTCCCTATTTTGTAATGTTTTGATGCTAGAATTTTTCTCTGGTTATGTATCAGATTTGAGACTTTTAGATTAATAGAAGTCAACTCCTTTTCATCTCTTTGTAAAAACTGTGCTAAAACACTCGGGCATGGAGGATCTAGTCGAGGGTTTTTATGCTGCTGTAATGTAGGTTTGATTGTAGCGGTATCGTGACCATTTTTAGTTAGCTTCCTTGTGTTCTTTTCCCCTCTTACACTGAATGGCTTAGGCATAGAGGATCCAGTTGAGTTGTTGTAGCTGCATGGTGATGTAGGTTTGATCATTGTGCTGTTGTGACTGTGTTGTTTGGACAAATTTCAGTGTCTGAAGCTTGAGTTTAAGAGTGATCTTGAGTCTGAGTTTTTCTTCTCCAAGCTGCTTGAAGGCCTACTTCCCATAGCAATCTTGTCCACCTTTCTCACTAAGTCTTCCCTCTGCTCACACTTAAACTCAATTCATTGACTGAAGTTAGTTGTGGTCCTCACTTCCTGGTGCATTACTTGTCCAATTCTGTGTTGATATCATTCATGTATTGAGTTTTCCCCCTTTGACCTCCACTCACATAAATCAAACATCCACCAAAAACTCTGATGGGTACTGGGCTCATCCTCCCACAATCTGGTGGTGAATTTCATTGCTAACAAAGTGGACATGTTTTATATGGTACTCTAAAAATTTGATAGTTTAACAATTCATCATCCAAATTTTGGTGTAAAGTGGATATGTTTTATATGATACTCTAAAAATTTGATAGTTTAACAATTCATCATTATATGGATTTTTGGTGTAGAGTGGACAGGTTTCATATATCACTCTAAAAATTTGATAGTTTAACAATTCATCATCTAAATTAAGGAGAATCAAGATCAATATTATATTTTTGTAGATGTACAACCTATTAAAAATAGTATTTTTTATTTATTGTATTTACCACGGGAAATGCTCTATGTTTTATTGTTGAAAAGTGAAGACAAATTTGATTACTTTTACACTTTCATAGATTAACAAAAAGGTTAAAAGACCTAGTCAACAATATATCTACCTTTATCCATATTGTAATTAAATTGCTAAAAAAAATAAAGAAATAATGTGTCTAAGCTAAGAGGTTGATTACTTTCACACTTGAACGAGTACAAATACACCTATCCTTACCTATAACGAGTACAAATACACCTATCCTTACCTATATATTGTATTCAAACTTGATAAACTTAAGGTTGAAGACAAATTTGATTACTTATATATTGTATTCAAACTTGATAAACTTAAGGTTGAAGACAAATTTGATTACTTTTACACTTTCATAGATTAACAAAAAGGTTAAAATACATAGTGAACAATATATCTACCTTTATCCATATTGTAATTAAATTGCTAAAAGACGATAAATAAATAATGTGTCTAAGCTAATAGGTTGATTACTTTCACACTTCAATGATTACAAATACACCTTTCCTTACCTATATATACTGTATTCAAACTACCAAAAGTTGTAATTAAATTGCTAAAAGACGATAAATAAATAATGTGTCTAAGCTAAGAGGTTGATTACTTTCACACTTCAATGATTACAAATACACCTTTCCTTACATATATATATATTGTATTCAAACTACCAAAAGAAGAGGAAAATAATGTCCCTTCAATTTTGAGGGTTGACCTTATAGTATCCACATAACCATTTTTTTGTTGAGTTACCTCAATAATTAACCGAGATTTATAAATGTTTATTTCAAATACATATTCATTTATCCATCCATTCACAACTTTTTTGTTGAATGTTGACTTGCCTTAATTACTAACCAAGGTCTAATAATACATGTTTCAAGCAAGAAAGGGTTATATATTGTTCCACAAAAAATTACATGCATACTACATCCATTCTTATTTATATGTTATTCATACATACAGTTCATTTGTTGGACACTTATGTCTTAATTTGAAGCAAGCATTTGAGGAAGTTATTTGTATTGAGTATTCTTAATATACAAGGATTTGTTTGGAAGTAATAGTTTGTCATGTGGGAGTTATGGATTTCTACTTTGCTAGAGTTTGTAATGTGATTTGAAAGACGCGTGATGGATGAAGTTAGTATTTTCTTTTGAGGAGAGATAAGTATGATACATGACTACTTAAGCTCATATTCCATTATCCAATTGGATGGAACTTGGAATTGTGTGAATTGTGTGAGGACAAATTATGATAGACCTAGACCTATGTAAGGGAGAAAGATTGCAGACTTATAACTATGTGTGAAAGGTCATGTTTAGAAATTGAACTATAAGGACTATTGCAAAAGTGTTCATGTTATTTGTTGAATTAATTTTCAATTTTGTATTGTTTTAGCAAAAGTCTAGAGGAATTAAGCTCTTGATTGTGTATTCCATTGGGACCATGTTGTCCTTTTTGCATGGACATGTGAATCCAAGTATCCTTAACAAATACCATATACCTAGCATGTTATGACCACAAGGGGGAATATATGGGGTTAAATGTATATGATATGACCCCAAGGTGGGGCATGTATAGGGTTAAATGTACATGTAATAGTAAATATATATATATATATATATATATATATATATATATATAATAGTGGTCGGTCTAATAATAAATGGGCCACATGTACACTATGTGGATATGTGAATATCAACAACTATGACTATGTGGTGTAGCATTTGATTGTAATCTATATTTACCCAACTCAATGGTGGTGCTTAGGCAATAAATATAGCTGAGTGATGAAGCATTTGATTATAATATGGACTGTTCTTTAGTGAAAAAAGTAATTTTTCATTATGTAACTTTGTTGTCTTTTATATCTATTTCTTCTTAAATTATAAGGTCTTAATTTTTATTCATTATGAAGGGTTTTTTAATAAGGAAAATGTTGGAC
>ML801421.1:145349-156435 GCA_009831015.1 Picea engelmannii | reverse complement strand
AAGCTTAAACAATTATGCTTATTTTAAACTCTTTACACAACATTTAATGACAGTGACAATAATGCAGGGAAGTAAGCAATAGAACATTCAACATCAGTCACACATATGAGATACACAGAGATAAATATTTCCTGAGGAAACCCATACAGGGTAAAAACCTCTTCTTCTTTATATGATAAATAATCTTTACATTCTTTACATTATCATACATATGAGAACCAACTCATAATGAGGCTACAACCTCTGTTTTGCAAGCTGCTACTTGCTGAGAGCACCAACTCTCTAGCTTCTTTAGCACCAACTAGAAGGAAGCACCAACTCCCTGGTTTCTTTAGCACCAACTAGAAGGAAGCACCAAATCCCTGGTTTCGCTACAACCAACTAGAAGGAAGCTACAACTCCCTGTGTTCAAGCACCCACTTGAACCTCTGAGGACAACAATCCTCCCTAGCACCACCCTACCACCCTCAAATGTAAATCTTTGCTATTAAGACTTATTACAACGATATAAAGTTATTCAATGGCTTACCGGTCTCATCACTGTTCTGCTACACTGTGCTGCTTTGTCTGCATCAGTGTCTTTTGCACACTCCTTGTGCTTTCTGTTCTTTTGCCTTTTATGCTCTCCGCGCCATGTCCCTTTCAATGCACCATTCCTCTTCCTTGTATTTCAGCTGTTGCACACTCCTCCTTCTACACTCCTGAATCCATCTCAACAACAACAACCCTATCTCTTCTCTGTTCTGCATACTTATAGTCTATGTGAACCTTGTGCATGCTATCCCGCCATGCTTCTGCATTCTCTCTCATCTCGAGTACTCTACCTGTTCATCATGGAAACCCTTCAACTTCTCTGGCAGTTAGATCCATCTGTCAATTGCCTCTACAAACAATCTTCATTCCACTTACAGATTCCTAGAGACTCTTTAGCTCCTGTAACAATCACACATAAGTCTCTTCGAGTCCTCTGGCAGAAACCATCAGTGGTTTCTAGCAGTTACACTGTGAACCTCCAAAGACTGTTTCAACAACTGAATCACCACTGATTGATTAACTGTGAAGAGAAACAATAGCCCTTCGATCATATTTAAATTCACTTGCACCGTTGGATGGAGTTCATAGGGTCTTGCGTTTAATTCATATGCCCACTGGTTGTGACCGAGCGCTAAACAGAGTTTTAATTTCGTGATCTCGCATCTCGACATTCCTGTGATAGAAGATCTTGACACTCCAAGTCGCGATCGCTGAGACTCCGAGATGGAGCTTAGCACCACTAGCTTCTTCCCCTCACGTGACCACCGACTGCGACCACAGGATGCGCCAAAAGGCACTTCATATTTCACGAACTTATAAACTTCATCGAGCCTGATCAACGGTCGAGATCTCCGATGATCCGACGGTCCAGATCTCATCACGATTCCTGTGATGAAGAGTCTTGATGCTCCAAGTCACGATCGCCGAGACTCCGAGGTGGAGCTTAACTCTGCTAGGTTCTTCCCTTCACGTGACCACCGGCGGTGACCACAGGCTGCGCCAAAAGGTGCTTCGTGTTTCGTGAACTTATGAACTTAATTGAGCCTGATCAATGGTCGAGATCTCTAATGATCCGACGGTCTAGATCTCATTGAGATCTCGCATATTGCGATTCCTGTGATGAAGGATATTGATGCTCTAAGTCATGAGCGCCGAGACTCCGAGATGGAGCTTAACACTGCTAGCTCCTTCCTCCATCTTCTGCAGATGTAACCACTGGCTGTGACCACAGCCTTATTCGAAAACACATTTCTCACTTTCACATCTCGGGTATGCTGTGATGAGTCCTCTCGACTCTCCATATCACAAACTCCGAAATAGGGCTTGGCTTCTCTAGCTCTCGACAATGTGACCACGAGATATGACCACTCGCCAATCAAACGAGCACTTCACTCCTTTCACTTTCCAGTCAGTGAAACGATGATCTTTCACCATGTGTTCTCTGGATCCAACGGTCCATGACTGTCCTCGATGGACGGCCAGGATTCCTTCACAGTTTTGGAGAGTTGGATGACTCTTGGTCTTATCTGCCTTCCAGCTTCACCATATCTAACGACTGTTGGTCCTTTGTAATTACTCCATATCTGATGGCCTAGATCTTATCGCGATTTCACCACTTCACGATCCTTCTTCATGCTTGATCAACGGTCCACAATCCTTCTTCATGCTTGATCAACGGTCCACAATCCTTGGTGATCTGATGGTCCAAATCTTTTCGTGATCTCACATATCGCGAGTTTGAACCTCTTTCCTTTGGATTTCCCGATCTGCGAAACTACGAAACAAAACCTTTGTCATTCACCACGTGTCCTTCTTGAATCAACGGTCAAGATTGTTATCGCGATTTTGCATATCGCGAGTTTGAACCTCTTTCCTTTAGATTTCCCGATCTGCGAAATTCCGAAACAAAATCTTTGTCGTTCACCATGTGTTCTTCTTGAATCAACTGTCAAGATTGTTATCACGATTTTGTATATTGCGAGTTTGAACCTCTTTCCTTTGGATTTCCCGATCTGCAAAACTCCGAAAACCTTTGTCGTGCTTTGACTGTTTTCCTCCTTCTGAACTTACACTGTTGATCTTGCCATTCAATCGCTGCTGTTCTTCCTTGCCTGCTTATCTGCTGATCTTCCTTTCCTGCCTATCTTTCATCATTGCTTCTGTTCTTGCGATCAATTACAAGCACGCTCTTCTTGTAAACATGCCAACAAAAAAAACGTTTTCTTAGAGTCTTATTTCAAAAAACCACAAAACATTGTTCCCAAAAGTTAGGAGCAAGAGAGTTTCAAAAGTGACTCAGAAAGGGTTTGGGTCAAAACTATCAACATTGGCACTAGGTGATTAGTAGTTTCACAATAAATATTATTAAAGATTCAATATTGACATACATTTTTTGATGTTTTGATCTCTGATACTCGTGGAAGTGATCACTCAATGACAACTTGTTGAAAGCACTAAGCATTATGCTATGGTTAGAGAATCAATTATTTGAGAGGTTATGGTTAGGTACTTGTTGAACTTATCCATTTAAGCCCAGTGTCCAAATCCAAGATTTTCCCTGATCGACCCTCCCTTTTGACCCTCCCTTTTGACAAGAGGATATTATCATACCGTGAATCCCATCAATTGCAACGATAGAGAGGAGTAGGCCTCCTCAGAAGGAGTTAAGAGTAGATTAAAAGGACAAGGATACCGTACTTAATTTCCTTATTGCAATAATGATTCTCATAGTTTGAACTAGCCAAGGTAGAATTGTAGATTATGATTTTATAATTAATGGAAATAAAATATTTTATTAAAAATTACATAAAGTTTTAAATAAAATAAGATTTTTTAAAGATAATTATTAAAAATATTTAATTCTTATAATAAAAGAGAAATAATAGAAAATTGTGTTAAAAAAAACACAATCATGATGTTTTATTATGTTAATTTAAAAATAAATTTCTTACATAAGTGTTTTCTTTTGTCAATTTATGACCTATTTAATTTACAATTTATGACATATTTTGTTTTTGTCGATTTTTGGAATATTTAACTCACTATTTATGACATATTTAATTGAAATAAAGATATGGATATAAACATGTTATTATACGAGTAATGATGATGGTTTTTTTTTTAAGTAAAAACATTTTATGGAGCAAAATTGTAGTATCGACTGTGATATGAGAGTTTGATTGTATTGAGTTACCCCGAAGGGAAACCAACTTATCCATACCCATGACGATATGATCCACTGAAATTTAAACATACTTGTCTGAATCGCCCCGTGGGGAAACCGATTCGATTGAACCAGTCATGCATACTGTAAAACAAAAAAAACTATAATCTGAGAGACTCAAAAGATTGACAGTACTAGACTCCGACTGCCTATGAATAATCTCCCAAAAACAACTAATATTTGTCAAAATAAAACAAGATATATGACACCTTTGCACCTGCCGTCTATCATGGTGTCTAACACTCTCTCTTGTTCTCATCTTTCTTGGCTCGCTTGTCCACGTCTCGGTCATTAGCCCCTGGATGTCTGGAGAAAGAAACACCCTTGAAGATGTTGGGGAATTGATGCCCAATTCTGGTGAGTGCAGGGAGCGGAGTAGTGTCACAAGTAGAGAATCAATTTGCTCTGTGCGTTGGTCCAGTTGTTCCAGCCAAAAGCGGAGGTCATCGATGTCCTTACGAACTGCAAAGACCAAATATTGAAGAATTGAGATCGAGTCTCTGAGTCCTAGGCAGGAGGTACAATTCGAGTGATGAAGAGTTTGGCCCGGAGGCACTTCCAATTTTAACTCTTTCGATTGAGTGTTGAACTCCTCTAGAGAAGGCATATAAGGTGGCGACGGGGGAGCAGATGGTGGTGGCAAGGGAGTGAGGGGTGGATAGCTAGTTGGGCATGCAAGGGATGACTGAGAGGTCGAGGCCAAATCTAGGAGTGGGCCAGGAGCATAGGCCATAGAATTACCCTGTAGATCAAACCACTCAACCCTACAAGCCAACGATGATGACAAAGGAAGAAACACACTTTGGCCTGGGGAGGAATGAATGGATGACAAGGGAGACTAGCTAAGTGTAGGAGGTAGGATAGGCGGGTGCCGACTGGCCATGGCCGCTTTGTGATGGTACTAAAGATGACCTCTCTTTGGCTTCCCGCGAAGGTGAGGCATAGCCAAGCGTATATGAGGGTGAGGCAGAGGTGCGAATAGGGAGACCCAGGTGGAAATCAGAGAGACTGACAAAGTGAAAGAGTAGCAGAAACGAGAGAACAAAGGATGCAAACAAGAGAGAGGAATGCCGCCATAAGAAGGAAGCTAGAGAATAAGTGCACACGTGTGCAAAAGGACTGACCGACGTACTTCCTCCATCGTCATGACAAGAAACCAACACAAGGCACACTGGATTAATTAGTTGGGATCGCGCAACATTGAATTGTTGCAGAGCTCATAGGTGTGTAATAAAGGCAGGAAGGAGGCTGTAGGTGCCATTCTCGTGGTCCGTGGAAAAGTGGTGGACACTATCTTCTCCCCTGGATGCGTGGAGCACTTTGACACCCCATCCAGGGGGCTATCTGTGCTGAGATCCCTAGCGATATGGTCCTGGAGGATGGGATGATCATTATGGGTGGGGGACGTACATATGATATATGGTCCTTCTAGAGCCACTCCAATATGGGCTAATTTGTTTGCTATCTAATTGGATTTCTTCCGCACATGCGAGGGAATGAGTGCCAAGTGAGGCCTGGTGAGAGCTTCAATAGCACTGAGTCTTGCGGTGAGTCACCAACAAGGGGATATTATGTTCAGATATGCCCCATTGAGTATTTTTGTAAAGAGGCTAAGAATTATTTGTGAGTCCCCTTCGATGATCAGTTTATGGTACCCATATTCTTGAGCAAGTTGTAAGCCTTTCATGAGACCCAAGAGATTAGTTGCATTGTTTTTATTGTGACCAATGCTACCAGTAGTGATAAGAAAAATGTTTCATTGACTATTGCGAAGAACCACTCCGAAGCCAGAAGGTCCCAGATTACCTTTGGAGGCTCCATCAAAATTTAACTTGATAAATCCTGGAGCTGGAGGTGACTAGTGTGAAGGGATGCCTTTGGCCTATGATCTTTGGGGTTTCCTTGAAAAGTGTGGGTGGAAGTTGATAATCAATTTGTCCAAGATATAATTTTATTGGGGAGGACAAGACAAGTCCTCATCTTTCCAATACTGCAAGAGGATGGTTTCTCTGATGTTGTCATGTATGTGTTTCCAAACTATCGGCCAATCAAGATGAGACAAATGGAAGATCCTCCTGTTTCATTCTTTCCAGATCTTCCAGAGGATGAAACCCGGAAGTAATTGCTAGATGCGGCTGAGGATAGGAGAATGAAAAGCTGAGTCTCTCCATTCTTCTATGGTTTCCTTTAGGCCTTCTAGATTGTGATCCATGGTGCGCATACTTAAAGCACAATAGTCCCAGATTTGAGTATTGTAGGAGTAGAGATTAAGCAAATGATTTTGAGATTTCGAATCTTTCCAGCAAAGAGGGTAGATGGAGGGCCTGACAAAGCCTCTTTTGGTGAGATTTTCCCAGGTGAGGATATCTTTATGTGTGATGATCCAGAGGAAGGTGATTATTTTTGGCCAGTGCTTTCTCTTGGGGGAGCTGATGGGGAGATTTCTTAATGTTGTAAGCTTCTCTGATGGTGAAGGTGCCCCTCGAGGAGTGCCACCATATTAGGATGTCTTCTCCTTGAAGAATTTGAATTTTTTTTGAGAAGATTAACTCATGTCAAGGCTGAAGATCCATGTGCGATGGAGTGTGGAGTTCGATGGAGGTGGACTTCCAATGGTGCCATGTTGCTCTAGGGGGGTCCTCTTGCCAGTAGTCCGCAATTGTGATTAGGCCTGCTTGCATGGTGGGGGAAAGAAGATTGTATGCGATGGGGTTTTGTGCTAGAGAGGGCCATTGTTTCCATGATTCATACCAAAAGGAAGCTGTTCGTCCATTCTGTACCTCGCAAAAAGCATGATCTGCAATCAAATAGTGGCCTTGTTTTGTAGCGTTCCATATCAAGGAGTCCAGAGTTTTTTCATTCCATCTGATAAGTTGCTTTTTTGCAATGTGTGGGACATATTTATTTCTCCAAAGTCGGGCCTGAAGTTCGATGGGTCGCTTAGCCATCTCCACCAAATATTAGCACTGAGTACTTTGTTAAGAATGGTTGAATCCTATAACCCAAGACCTTCTTTTAATTTTGGTTTACATATATTTTCTGTGCTAATCAGAGCTATTTTCCACTCATTTTTTTCCCCCTTCCATAGAAAGTTTCTTTGAAGGATTTTAATGGCTGTTAGAATGAAGATGGGGGCTGCCAGAGTAGATAAGGAGTAGATGGGCAAGGTTTGAAGAATGAACTTGAGAAGGATGAGGCGACTGGGAAGGTTGAGAGAACGAAAGGTCCAAGAGGAGAGTCATTTACCCATGGAAGAAAGGAGCCCTTCCCAAGAGTTGTTTCGTAGAGCTTTATTGATAAGACGACTACTAAGATATTTGGACGGAAGGGAGCTACATGTAAATCCTAGGACATTGGTAATATGAAGATGAATAGGGATGGGGGGTGTTAAAAAAGAAGATTTGGGATTTTTCTCTGTTAATGTCCATTCCTAAAGCTGCACAAAGTGTTTGAAGGATACTGAGGATTCAAAGGGCTTCACGAAAAGAAAGGGAGTTCAACATTAAGGTATCATCAACAAACTGGTTGTGGGAGATTGGGGGATCCATGCCATGAAGGGGGAGTCCAACTAGATATTTATCAACAATGGACGCTTTGATGAGGCGGCTAATCCCTTCTTCCATTATGATGAGTAGGAAGGGGGATATGGGATCCCCTGGCCGTATTCCATGAGAGAGCAAGAAGGCGTGGGAAGGAACACCCTTAATCATAATCGAGAAGAAAGCAAAGGAGGTGATATTTAGAATCTAGTCTACCCATTCAGGAGCAAAGTCAAAAGAAAGAAGAACAGATTTCATATAAGCCCAACTTAATTTATCAAAATATTTTGAGAGATCTAACTTTAATAACATACCTGGAGTGCCCGTACTCTGAATAGAGCATATGAATTCATGGGCAAGGATGACATTGTCAAGAATTTTCCTATCTTTAACATATCCTAACTGCTCGGGGGAAATGATGAAGTGAAGGAGGGGTTTGAGGCGTCGAGCAATCACTTTTGTTAACAACTTATAAATTACATTATAGAGAGAAATCGGTCTGAACTGCTTAGGATGAGTGACTTGTTCTTATTTAGGGATGAGGGTTAGGAAAGTGGAATTGAGAGGAGGGAGAACTTGACCAGAGATTCAATAGTCCTTGATGATTTCCAAAACTTCTTTCCGTATCATGGGCCAACATAAATGAAATAAGTCCATCGTGAAGCCGTCCAGACCTAGAGGTTTACCTTCGGGTGTGTCTTGCAGAGCTAGGTCGACTTATTCAATCATGATGGGTCTAGGCAAAGCTTCATTCTGATCCTAAGTTATGAGATTGGGATTGTGTTGGGTGATATTTTCTATGTTGGGAGATCTGTCAACAGGGGGTTCAAACAACAAGTCTTGGTAATAAGATACTAGTTCCTGCTTGAGATCTTCATGTTTTTGGAGCATTTGACCTTGCTCCATGACCAGGTGCATGATGCGATTACTGTGTCTTCACTGGATTGTCTCTCGGTGGAAGAACTTAGTATTTCGTTCCACCTCTTGAAGCCATTGCAGTCATAATTTTTTCCTCTATAAAACTTCCTCTTGAGACCGCCTTTTCTCCAACTGTTGTTTGAGCAAACTTTCCTGCTCTTTGAGATCCTCCGTGCGGCCATGGTTATTGATTTGGATCTGGATGAGATTCCTTTGATCGTTCAGATTTATTTGGGCTTAAAAAATGTCCCCGAAGTTCTTTTTGTTCCAAAGCTTAAGACACTGCTTAAATTTTTTTAGTCATTTACAAAATTAGAACATTTTGGAACCATGAGAGATGGCAACTTCCCCCCACCAGGTCGGGGCCATGTCTTGGAACCCCAGATGATTGAGACAGAATCAGTCAAATCTAAAGGGATTTCATCTAGGAGAGCCAGATATGTCTAGTGAGAGCTGTATATGCCAATGGTTAGAGCCAGAGGTATACAAGATGCTAGCATTCATTGATAGGCCATCCATCAAGAGGGATTTCGATACGAGGAATCGATCCATATGGCACGCCACCTGTTGGGAGCGCAAATGCCAGTTTGACAAGGCGAAGAGGCCATTATGGGTTTCCAGATCTATGAGACAAAGCTTATTGATTAGAGCCTTAAAGTGTCCAATTTCCGCCTCGAGTCTGCGAGTCCCGCCCCTTTTCTCTTCTAGGTGGAAGACCATGTTGAACTCCCCCCCCCGTATCCAATTGGGATCAATGTTAATATTAGCTAGCCGATCCAGATTTTGAATGAAGTTGAGCTTGTCCCCCGGAGTGGCTGGGCCATATACAATTGTAAGGAAGCATGACTTATTGGAGCCAATGAACTGACATTCCATTGAGATTGTCCATCTGGTACTGAAGAAATTCTCTAGCAACATAGTGCTGGGGTTCCAAATAATAACCAAACCACTAGTCGTGCCTTTGGAATCGATGGTCATCATTTTTCCCCATTTCCAACATCTGGAGAGGATTTGATTCATTTCTTCCTCTGCACATTTTGTTTCTTGAAGTAAAAGAAAATTTGGGCTGTTATGCTATGATACGATCTCGTAGAAGCCTTTGCTTGCTATGACCGTTGAGACCTCATATATTCCAAGAGAAGAAATTCATGATGAGGATGGAGAGGAGAGAAGGGGAAAGATATCAGAGATGAGATGTATCTGACCTAAGTTTACCATGAGGTGACCTATTTCCTGTATGATCTTCTGGGTGGATTTTCTTCCCCTTTTCTTCTCATCCTTATGAGCCTTGTGTTGTTCTCTCTATTGGATGCACTAGATGCCCAAAACAATGCTAGATCTGGCCGCAGAACCTGCTGAGGAGTTGAGGAAGACCTTATGAACCTTGCGAAGCTGATCCAGAGGGATGGTGTACAATTCCCGCTTGTGATAGGCTTGTTCTAAGTGTTCGAGGTCTATTCCCACTAGATCTTGTTCCTCTTAGTCCATTTCGATGTCGCCTTCTTCGGGGTCAAATGCTTCTCCAACTTTGGGGACTGAAGGGGGAGAGGAGGGGATATGCTCCAAGACGGGGGTGTTTGAAGGGATGTTTGCAACATTGTTGTGGGTTACAATTTCTTGAGTGGGTATCTGCAGCTCATCCATGTCTTCTGGAATTTGCTGAAGGACACTGAAAGAGTTGTTGGAAGGGGGTTCCTTGTTGGCAGCTTGCACATTTTTCTTGGATGTTTGGTGCTGCCTATCCACTGCATGGGTAAAACCATCCTTTGGTTTACTTTTTTATAGGTTACCAACCTTGCTCTCAAGGGTGTTCAAATGACAGTCTCTGAATATATGCTTGTGCTCGTGGAATTTCCTACATCAAAATGGTATATTCTCATAGTCAATAGTTTGAGACCAGTCCTCATGGTTATATTCCAGGGCTATGGAATCTGTGAGGGGCTTCGAGATGTTGAGATAGACATAGATGCGAGCATAAGAGGTATACCTTCTCTGCTTAGTTGCCTCTGAGGATTTGACGTAGACCCCAATGATGTTTTATATGCCTGCCAGGATCTCTTCTAGCCAGAACTCCTATGGTAGGGAGTATAGATGGGCATGCACACAATATTATTTTTTTGGGCTAAACTTCTCTGTATAGAAGCATAGGAAGAGGCCGATTGAGTTGAAGAAATAAGGCCCCCCATCAAATATGCGATTTCGATCTTCTAGGTTGTGGAATATGATGGTGAAGAAGCCCTTGGAGCCGAGTTGTAGGTCATAGTGTCCTTTAGGTTTCCACCAATGGTGTATCCATTTGACAAGCTCATGTTCAGAGGGCCATATGCCTAGGAATTTTCCTAGCAATGCATAGTCCCTCATGTATTGCTTTTGTTATTAGATTTTGGGTGCGCTGATCACATATTTTAGTACTTGCAGTGCTTGGGGTATGCATTTAGCAGGTACCCAAGGACGTGATGTTTTCGCTTGAACTGGTCTAGAGTCAATATCCATTTCTTTTCCTTTTGCTGCATCTTCGAAGAATATTTGAGAACACTGGTATGGTGGTGGCTCAAATGAAGGTCGACGGAAAGCCCCGCTGGAAGGTTCCCGTGCTACGACTTGGCTGTAAGAGGTGCCTCACGACCCTTCTTCATTTGTGATCATGTATTTCCCCACCTCGGGCGGCAAAAGGGAACAACAGAGAGCCGAGAAACACAAACAATAATCTGAACTGCTCCGCTTCTTTTCTAGGCACTATACAATCGAGTAATGATGAGAATTATTTATAACATATTTTTATTTTATCAATTTATAGGATATTCAGTTTATAGTTTATGACATATTTAATTGAATTACAACTATAAATATAAACATTTTAAATTATACAAGT
>ML801421.1:103054-121675 GCA_009831015.1 Picea engelmannii | reverse complement strand
ATAATTGTCCGATGACCAATCCGCAAAAGGGGATTTGGTCCTTATACAATTACCGACTTAGTTAATCCTCAATGGGGATTAACCTAATAATAAAAAATAATAATAATGACATGATTAATCCACAATGGGGATTTAATCCAATAGCAAAATAATAAGAATGCTCTTCGCAGTTACATTATTTCAACAGATAGAGCTGCACCCTTTGCTTTTGTTGCCCTATACCTGAATTGTCTCTATACCCAATGAATGATTCATATATTCATGCATTTAGTTTATCCCATGTATAGTGAAAAATATAATGCTTACTGCAATCAAAAATCCATATTTAACAGATGCAAATACTACACCAATAAAAGCTCCCATGTAGGCAAGAAAGTATAACTTATAATTTTTGGTGGCCCTTTTGTTGTCCTATATCTAACTTGTCTCTTTACCCAATAATTGATTCATATATTCATTCCTTTAATTTGTCCCATGCATACTGAATAAAATAATTCTAACTACAATAAAAAGTCCATATTCAACAGATGTGAATACTACACCAATAAAATCTCCCATGCAGGAAAGAAAGTCGAGCTTATCAATTTTCTAGATGAGATGTGCCACCTTGATGTCAATCAAACTAATAATTGCAACAATAATAATTGAATCCAAGATTTCATTTGGAGTATATTTGAAAAGTGGTGTGATCACTAGTAGTGTTAGAAGAGTCACAATTGGCATCACAACATTGGAAACTACTGACTGACATCCTACATTATATCACTATTGAGTGTGTGGACCCTGCCAAAGAAAAAAAAAAACATATAGTTAAACACCAAATGGATGACTTTCAGATGTATACAAAAAATGTTTCAGAACTCATCCACACAAGAACGACTTTTATTGTAGAAACAACAAGCAAGATTGAACTCCAATCTATGTTACATATGGATTGCTTCATAACTCATCCACACAAGAAAGGATTTTATTGCAGAACAAACATAGTATTTCATCCAGTTACTTTTGATCCCCAATATCATCAACATATGCGAGGAGAGAGAATACATAAATTGAATCGATTTATAGACTTAATACATAGGGACTTAGACTCAAACTTGCAGAGCTCCGAATGCCAACTCTCGAATGATCAAATGAGAGGCTCGGGCCTTTACTTATAACATGTCTAGCCGGTTAAGCCAGAATTACTAATTGGCATATTTAGGTCAAAAGAATATGCTTTTCATGAGGGGATATTTCTCTTGATCCGATGGGATTGACAAGAGATAAAATATGAATAAGATTCGGGGCAAGTGGGGACAACCACTTGTTATGGCATCCCTTAGTAGTATTTCGACATATGGGGATCCAAATCAGACTTGACAGATACATAGTGGAGTGCTATATCACCCACATAATGGTATGGCCTATGAAATAGCAAACAACACACACAAAGTGCAAAGTAGAGTGTACTACCACCCACAGAGCATCTCTTAATATTTTATAAAATATTGCATGTCCAACAAAGTAAAGAAACTATGTACAAATTAGGGTCCACAATGCTTTCGCACTAATCCTCCATGCAGTTATTCAAATTATGAATCTATTCTTCAATCCATGAGATATTAGAGTCATAACCATATGGATTCTGAGATTCAGGTACATCTAGTACTGGAAAGAGGAAATCATCAAGGCAACGACCCACAAAGGATTTGAGCATAAGTGAATGCATATGATCTTTAAGATACTCCCCTTGATAACTAGTTTGAACCTTAAGGGTTAGGAGTATCTCTTCTCGGGCTATGCCTAAGAATTTTCCATCCTTATCTTTTAATGCATGCTCATAGTGTACAAGCTCTAGAGGATCTAGTTTGGATAAAGATGCAACAACAAATTTTAGCTTGAATTTGAACCAGAGTTCATATTGCGTTGCAATCACAAGTTCATATGAGCATATAGTTTCAACTCGATTAATTTCTTCAATTAGTACACCTTCCCATGTACTATTTGATGCATCTGTCTCTACGATATCGTTTCCTTATCAAGTAGGTAGGGATAATGGTGGAAGAGTTTGGACCTTGTCTTTAATCCTTCTGACAACTTTAGTCATTTCATCATTCCAAGCTAGAGGATTCTTTTTCAATCTCTGTTGCGGGATCAAAATATCATTTGTTTTCCCTTTGTAGAATGGTCAAATATAGTTGAGGCTGCCTAAAACCATTTGCAGCTGTATTTTGTCATGAAGAATGTCAAGAAATTCTTTAAAGGATTTCAAAATATGTTATTGGAGAATTACTTGACCTTTTGCTATCGTGAAACCAAGAAATTTGATCTCAGTTTTCCCGATTTCCATTTTGGTCTTGGATAAAACCAGATCGTTCCTGAACACTCAATCATAAAATTGTTGCAACTGTTTGAGGTTTTCTTGAAGATTCTTTGAACATACCAGTACATCATCAATATAAATAATTAGCCATGGATACTCCCTGAATATGTCTTCCATTCTCTTTTAGAACTTGCCAAGAGCGTTCTTTAAGCCAAAAGGAATTACTTCCCACTGATAATGACGATGGGGTACAACAAAAACAATTTTATGTATATCCTCTGGGGCTATACCTATTTGATAGAATCCCAATTTTAAATCAAATTTACTAAATACAGTCTTTCCTTTTATTCTCTGTAATAATGAGATTTTATTTGGAAGAGGATACCTAATGTTCTGAAGAACTTTGTTTAGCGGTTTGAAGCTGACTACTCACCTCAAATTTCCTCTTTTTTTCTCAAAGTTCTTGTTGACATAAATGCCTCTGCAAGCCCATGCACTCTTTGATGGCTCTATCAACCCCTTATGTAAGAAATCATTAATTTCTTCTTGGCAAGTCTGAATCTATGTCGGACTCATAAAGGTTGTTGATTCCTTTTGTGGAGTAATTTTGACC
This sequence comes from Picea engelmannii, assembly GCA_009831015.1. NCBI lineage: Eukaryota > Viridiplantae > Streptophyta > Pinopsida > Pinales > Pinaceae > Picea > Picea engelmannii. Next base: position 118,757 of record ML801421.1, on the reverse strand, counting down.
AAAGGATCATATGGAAGAGACACAAAATATTTCTCCCTGTGCCAGAAGACATTAGGGGATTTTGAAGTGCAATCTCTAATGAGTTTTTCTGAAATTTATTTCAACATTTTTTCTCCATGTATCTATGCATAACAAATGTTCTTTTCCATTTTGTGTAAGTCTCTTGCTGATGGGGCTTGTTCAGATACCTTTTGTTGTTATTTTTCTATGATTCTTTATCTTAATTCAATAAACAAAGGAGTTTGGATCTTTGTCCCATTTAAATAGAATTCAAACATATTTTCTTTCTTGTTTATTGTCATGCAATCTATAAGTTCAAGGAATTCTACACCTAACACACAATCATCATTAATTTGGTTCACACAGTGGCAAGAACAACCTTGTTAGTCTGCATTTCCAAATTCATTGTCGTTTTGGTGTTGTCTTGGCTGAATGCTTTCTGTATTTTTGCCTACTTTCTACCTTGTTTCAAAAAGAAAAAAAATATATATTTTGCATTACTGTGCTTATTTTTTCTTTTGTAAATGAATTTTTTTTTTTTAAATATACATGTTTGTTTACTGCTCATTTCTTGAACCCTTGCCTTTTCTTTTGAAAGAAAAAAAAGTAGTTACTTATCATTCAGATAGTTGCATTATACTTTGGTAGTGGTAACCTTTTTATTTAAAAATGAAAAGAATTCAATAGTAAAATTTGTGCATCCTAGTATGCATTTTCATCTTGAGGTGTTCTAAATCTTGCACTTAAACTCTTGTTTCAATCTGAAAAGAAAAAGAATTTGTTGCATAAGCGTTGTGGCATCCTTTTTCACTTGAAGAAACTAATTGTGTGTTCTCATATTGAATTTATTTTGGAGACAATGTAAAAACATCACCAAAGTTTCACCCGCACCCCTTTTTGAGTAAAAACAACATATTAAAATGAACGCATAACTAAAATTTATTAGATACTTTCATTTTTTTAGGGAAAATCAACAAATTTAGGCTAGGGTCTTAGCATAGGTTGGAGAGTAAATTTCTCCAAGGCCACTAAAAAAACATAAGTGTCTGAGATAAGGAGTGTAGAACCCGGTTTTTCGTATAGGTTGGTATGGAAGCTCCTCTAACACGGGAGTTAAACACGAGGTCACATAAGGAATAGCCGAGGAGATTCCCCTCCAGAGCTAGACCAAACATAGTGGAGAGATTGTGTATTTGGGGTTTCGATCATACCCATACCTCTGTGAGAGGTGGTGCTTTCGAGGCTTCGGGCTTTGCTACCCTTCCCACACTTTCAATCCCGATTGTCAACTATACCCCCTGGGCACCGACTGCGAGTTGGTAACCTTAGTTTCTCTACCTAGGTAAACCATAATGTGACTGCATGGGTTTGCCATAGTACCTGGGGCATCTTTTGTATAACGTACTTCAATACTGCTAGAGGGTGCCCTGCAAATCGTGGGTACTTGCACCAGATAAGTTTGATCTATAGAGATCAAGATAATTGTTTCTTATACCTTCGTTCGTTGGTCCACGAGACTTAATCAACCCGTGCCTTTGTCTAGGAGGTCCCAAGCCTACTTTGTTATTTTTCTAGTCCCAAAACTTAATCCACTTGAGTCGTAATCTTGACAGAGTTGTTTGTGTCTATTTTGTCTTTAAGGCCTTTTTAGTGGTGTGTTTGGTGAAGGTAGTCTAACCTTAGGTAGGCGAGTTGTTTTTCACCAAGAGATAATCCCTCAAAGTGGCCAACCTACCGCCTCGAAGATCGAGGAGAATTCAAGGCCTTCTGCACGAGGAAGAGATTAAGAATAATTCTCCCCTGCCTCCTTGTTGGAGTTACTTCACACACACCTAGGATTTATTTTTCCTAAGTTTTTTATTTGTTTATTAGTCATAATTAGTCATTATCTGGTCTCCTATATTTTAGGAGAGAATATTCCACCTGGAGAATATTCTCTTTCATTTCACACTTCAGTTTGACTAGTTGAGTTGAGTTTAGATGTTGCATTGGGATCATCACCATGCAACATTGGGATCATCACCATGCTAATTTGACCTTGCCTTGGTATCATCACCAAAGTGGCACATTAGCCTTGATTCCTTGAGTTAACTCTTCACTACTTTTTGTTCAGTCAGTTAACTGAAGACTAGTTGACTAGTTAACTCAACTAGGTGGTAGTTCACTCCTGTAACTGCCTGAGAGACTAGAATAGGTGGTAGTTCACTCCCGTAACTGCTGGTGTGTGTCCAGATCAATATATACCACCACTATGGAGACTTGGTTCACCTCAAGTCGAACTCATTGAGTTATACAGAGTATATCATGTGTAAATTATTCATTATTCACAACTGTTAATGAGAATTCTTTCCATTCTTTCTCTCTTTCTTCTTCTTTTTCCAATTCTCTCTGCAAATGTGTGTATCATTGTTTAGCTAGATCTATTCTGTGTAGGTCAACACATTTACATGGTATCATATCCGACGGACTGCCAAGAAAAATCTACACCAAAAAAATTTGCAGGTACAAAAGATTGAAGACTGCGGAAAGATGGAATTCCAAAAAGAATTCATTCTTACACCTTACAACTATTTTGCATGGAAGGAAAAAATATCCATACATGTCCGATCCAGAGGGTTGTATAGGTTAACCATGAATACAGATACAGAACCAACATCAGCCATAGAAAAATCCAAGTACTTAAATCGCATGGAAGAGGCACTTGAAACAATTTGCAGTCTTATTTCTCCCGATCTCCTTTTTCATATATCTTCCTGTAAGACTCCCAATGAAGCCTGGACCATCTCGGAAGGGCTCTTTGGAAAACAGGATGAGATGAGGGGACAAATGTTGGAGGTGTAGCTGATCACATTAGATCCAAAAATCTTCGAGAATATCCAAGATTTCTTTACAAAATTCAAGGATTTATTGTCGCAACTCAAAGCTTGCGGGGTTGATAAATCGAAGGAGGAGAAACAAATGGTTCTCACCATTCTCTCCAAGCTTGGACCTAAATTCTCTGTATTCGTATCCACATTCCATATTGTCAGATTCGCCTCTGGAGCCACTTGGAAGATGCCTTCTTTTGAGGACTTTATCGAATCCTTGACACAAGAGCAAACCAAGCTCATCAACATGGGTGCAATCAAAGGCCCAAGGGTGCATGCACTCACTGTGCATGATGGCAGCCACAAATATCAGAAATCTAAAGATAAAGATAAGCGGAAATATCATGCACATATGAAGAAGGAAGGGTACACAAAACCCTTCACCGATGCCTCCGGATCCAAAGGATAAAAGGGAAGAAAAGGAGAGAAATGCACGTACTGTCACAAAGGATTCCATTCGGAATCTGCATGCATGCAAAAGAAAATAGATCTGATGTCTCAGATACTTCAGCAAAACAACCTTGGAGATCGTATCCCCGAGGGTTCAAAGAAGAAGAAGCCAGAAGATTCGAATTCCAAGAAAGGTAATTCTAGCCATGCGTTGATTGCCATCAACTCCTCTCTCAATGCTTGGATCATAGATTCAAGAGCATCACATCACATGGCTGCCTCAGAAGAAGTCTATTCTTCTTTGGATGCATGCAAAGGTCCTCCTATTCTCATGGGGGACAACTCTTCTGTCGAAGTCACCGGCAAAGGAAGGATTGAACTCACCAACAGAAGCTTCGAGAATGTGTTGCATGTTCCCAAGCTTTCTGTCAACCTTCTCTCTATGTATCAAATGACGAATTCCGGCACCGGAAAGAAAATCGTATTCACACCAAATGTTGTGGACATCTACGACATGCAAACCAACTCCAAGGTTGCTACCAGTGAGGTAAATCATCAGTCTAGATTGTATACATTTTCTGAATTCATTGAACCTGATTCTACTTTACTGCTTATCATGTTGTTGAAAGTAGTAGGATATGGCACGAAAGGTTTGGACATTTGAATTTTAGATACATGCAACAGATTAGCAAGCACAGATTAGTTGATGGTCTACCAGACATCCATTTCTCCAAGGGAGTATGTGAGGGATGTGTTCTCGGAAAACACCCTCAAGAGAAATTTGACAAGGGAAAGTCTTAGCTAGCTTCCGCACCTTTAGATCTGATCCAGAGTGACCTCATGGGTCCTTTTCCGCATCCATCGATCAGCAAAGTGAGGTTTGTTCTCATTTTTGTTGACAATTTCTCACGTTTTACATGGATCTACTTTCTCAGGAAAAAATCTGAGGTCTTTCAACACCTCAAAGATTTCAAAGCTTTGGTTGAGACACAGTCCAGAAAGAAGATCAAAGTCCTCTGAACTGATAACAGGGGAGAGTGTGTGAATCATGAGATCCACAATATTTTCCATGAGGCAGGGATTCAGTTGCAGCATACAATTCCCTACCCTCCACAACAAAATGGAGTTGTTGAGCAGAAAAACCAATCTCTAAAGGAGATGGCATCTTGCATGTTGCATGCAAAGTCACTACCACAGAGACTATGGGCTGAAGCACTTAATTGTGCAACATACATCCAAAACAGATCTCCCCATAGATCTGTCAAGGATAAGACGCCCTACAAGGCTTGGAGTGGCCTCAAACCGGAAGTGACCCACTTTCGCATTTTTGGTTCTCATGCATGGGCCCGCATTCCCTCTGAAAAGAGGAAGGCATTTGATCCACAGAGCACTGAGTGCATTTTTGTTGGATACCGTGACGGTGTGAAGGGATATCGGCTTATTGATCTTTCCTCGGACTGGCTCATCATTGAGCGTAGTGTCCAATTCGAGGAAAGTGTCTCGCATGTACCTCAGCAGCCGCATGAAGACACCTTTACTCTTACACCTGTCCGAGATGATGAGCATGCACATGCCGACTCTTCTTCAGACGAGAGTTCTGATTCAGAGGACTCAGAGGATTCAAATTCAGATTTAGAGTCAGTACAGTCAGATGCAGAGTCGGAGCATCTAGATGCAGCTGCAAAGCCAGAGCAGAGGCCCAAGTGGACACTTACTACTCTTCAGGATGTAGGGGATCTCGTTGGTGATCCAGCTGATACTAGGAGGACTCGATCTGATTTTGAGGAGCCTCCTATTGCACTCACTTCCACTGAACCATTGCCTTCCAGGCATCTTTTCTTGGTTCAGTCTTCAGATCCACAGTCTTATGATGAGGCTGCTGGAAATCTCCTTTGGGAATCCGCCATGCAAGAGGAGTACAACTCCCTCCTCAAGAACCAGACTTGGGATCTAGTTCCCCTTCCTTCTAGTAGGAAACTTGTTAGATGCAGATGGGTCTACAGGACCAAGAGCACAGCAGATGGATAGATCAGCAAATACAAATCCAGGCTTGTCGCCAAAGTCTTTCAGCAGGTTCATGGTATTGACTATGATGAGACCTTTGCTCTAGTAGCGAAGATGGATTCCATATGATTGGAACTTGCCATTGTAGTAGCCAAGGAATGGGAAGTCCATCAGATGGACATGAAGAATGCATTTCTTCACGGTGATCTCTCTGAGGAGATCTACATGGAGCAGCCCCAGGGATTTATGCAGGACTCATCTTTGGTCTGTCGACTAAGGAAATCACTTTATGGCCTCAAGCAGGATCCGAGGGTATGGTATGCCAAGATGGACTCCTACATGTTGTCACAAAACTTTGTACGTTGTAAATCAGACCCGAATGTATACATGCTCAGGATGGTTGATTCACTTCTACTTTTAGTTCTGTATGTCGATGATTTGTTGATCACCGGTTGCTCGACTTTAGTGATTGTTGCAGTCAAGAGGATTCTTCATGACAAGTTTTTGATGACATACATGGGTCCGCTACACTTCTTCCTTGGATTTGAGATCAGTCAGGATGCATCAGACATCAAACTGTCTCAAGCCAAGTATGCACGAGATCTCCTTGAGAGATTTCTCATGACAGACTGCAAGTCTGCTCCGACTCCTTTCCTATCAGGAGTCAAACTTGAGGATGGCGGGGAGACTCCACTAGTTGACAGCACACTGTACAGACATCTAGTGGGGAGCTTGTTGTATCTCACACACTCCAGACCAGACCTCTCATATGCAGTTGGCACAGTTTCCAGGTTCATGCAGGAGTCGCATAAGCTACATTGGAAAGCTGCAAAGCGTATCCTTTGATACGTACAGGGCACCATCACCTTTGGGATTCATTATGCAGCAGACTCTACATTATATCTCATTGCTTTTACTAATTCTGACTAGGTTGGCGATAGCATTGATCACAAGTCCACATCTGGTTACTCACTCATTCTTGGTTCCGGGCCTATCTGTTGGTTGAGCAAGAAGCAATCTACCATTGCTCTATCTTCAGCCAAGGCAAAGTACAAAGGGGCAGTTAACATAACCATTCGGGCTATGTGGCTACAACATTTTCTCAGTGAGTTGGGCATTCAGTTTCATCGGCCAATCGTCATCTGGTGTGACAACCAGAGAACTCTGAAGTTTTGCATAGATCCAGTTCAGAGGCAGCGAACGAAGCACATTGAGATCCACATGCACTACATCCAGGACTTAGTACACAAGGGGATCATCGACTTACAGTTATGTCCTTCAGCAGAACAAACGGTAGACATTTTCACCAAGACCTTCACTGAGCAGAAATTTCATTCTCTGTGAGGTCGTCTTGGAGTGAAGGACACATTTGCCTAGCAACTGTAGTTCTTCTTTTTACATNCTTGAGGGGGGGGGGGGTTCCCTCTTTCCTCACTTTATTTTTAGTGTATCTTTTGTACTTGGGTAACTAACATGGCCTCATTGTCGGGACCCAATCTTTATTTTCACCATAGTGATGTTCAGAAGGGGTGTTGGAGCTACTTCACACACACCTAGGATTTATTTTTCCTAAGGTTTTTATTTGTTTATTAGTCATAATTAGTCATTATCCAGTCTCCTATATTTTAGGAGAGAATATTCCACCTAAAGAATATTCTCTTTCAATTCACACTTCAGTTTGACTAGTTGAGTTGAGTTTAGATGTTGCATTGGGATCATCACCATGCTACATTGGTATCATCACCATGATAATTCGACCTTGCCTTGGTATCATCACCAAAGTGGCGCAGTAGCCTTGATTCCTTGAGTTAACTCCTCACTACTTTATGTTCAGTCAGTTAACTGAAGATTAGTTGACTAGTTAACTCAACTAGATGGAAGTTCACTCCCGTAACTGCTGGTGTGTGTCCATATCACTCTACACCACCACTATGGAGACTTGGTTCACCTCAAGTCAAACTCATTGATTTATACAGAGTATATAATGTGTAAATTATTCATTATTCACAACGGTTAATGAGAATTCTTTCCATTCTTTCTCTCCTTCTTCTTCTTTTTTCAATTCTCTTTGCAAATGTGTGTATCATTGTTTAGCTAGATCTATTCTGTGCGGGTCAACACATTTACACTCCTCAAAGGTGTCAACTCGATCAGTCTGACACTTTCATACCGGTTGGTCAATCTGATATCATAGACCATATTTCTCTAGAATTCAACGTTGTAGAACCAAAAGAGGTAATTGTTGAGGATCTTGGAGCTGAGGAATTCACTCCACACACTAATTCTCTATTACCTTTAATTTTCCCGTTTTCGATCATACGTGTCCCTCCTCTAGGATCGGACTTTGCTGATAGTAGCCTCCTTCGATGGGCCATTATGGACGACACTTCGCTTGTTCCAAGGTCGGGATCCTCTGCAAGTCCCACCTCAACGATCATTACCGAAGGGATCTTCCCTCCTGGTATGTCGAATCAAACAACAAATGTGGTTCAACCCACCATAGTTGCGACAACCAACAACATTTCCATGTCGGTTGTCGGTACCACTCGAGTTTCAAGTGCAGCAACATCTTTTGCATCAACAACAAACAATTTCTCGTATGGAATGCCATCGATGGGCATGTCTAATGCATTGGTGAGTTCTCATCCAACTTCCTAGTTATCAAGTGTTGGTGCGGGGAACAATCAAGCTCCTTATCAGGCCTTGTCTTGGGGCTGAGGTCACATTCCTCCGTCATCTTCATTCGTGGGAAGTGGACCTGTTCCATTTTTTTGGCCCTAACCCCGCATGGGGTTGGGGTGCTTCCATGGGTAGCAGATCCCAATCCTCTAGTATGCCATCAACTTCGACCCCATTCACACTTTACTGTGGGTTCGACCACAACCCTTTCACTGTGTCTTCAATGTCAATAGGGGCAACCCCTTCCAAGGTCAGTATTCCCCCTGTAAAGGAATAGTTTCCTCTCTAGGGGTGCCTTTGGGGAGAACTCCTCTCCAAGGACAGTGGAATCCCTTCCAAGGGATGTCGCAAGGGGGAAACCCCTTTCCCAGTCAGTCCACCCCCGTGTCGGTATTTCTTCCTTTCCATGGGGGGTTTGTTGGAGGTAACCCTAGTTTTCCTCTTCATAACCATATAGGTGGAGGTTTTCCTCCGTTTAACCAGGGACCACAAGGATTCATCCGAAGATTTGGTTCGATAGCAAACTCTTTTTGGCAACCTGGTTCCAGTTACAATCATGGTCCTTCTTTTCAGGATGCTCATCAGTCGATGACGTAACCTAGGTTATCGGTACTAGCAACTTTGCACTTGCCAGATTTGTCCAAGTTGATGAACGATTCGATTCGTCATGACCCTAGTTGGCCTACAGTCCCAACTAAATTACCTTCGTACATCCCAAAGTTTGAGGGGGAAATCGGTGAAGCCCTGCATGACCACGTGACGACATTTCACTTGTGGTGCTCGTCTAACTCGTTAAATCACTTTTCAACCATTGAAATTTGCTTGGAAGCCACTATACTTAATCTACTTGAGGTTGGCTATATTTTGGGTGTTTACTTTCTCATTTTGGTGGTTGGATTTTGTTGCTATAGAAAAAAAATTCTACATCCACTTGTTTGTCATAAAATTTGTTGATAACATCTTCTAACAACCTTCTATTGTCACTAAAGTCTTGTTCTATTCAGTAATTCCTAGCTTAGTTTCTTGCATCATTTACTTGAATTTTGGTGATATATCTTGCAGCGATTGTTATCATTTACTTGTTGATATATGTTCTTGTTTATTGCTTCAATATAGGACAGCAAGCTTCACTTTCTTGTCCCTTTGATTATTCAGCTTTTACATCTCCATTTTTTCTTGTCTCGGGCAGGTATAACACTCCTTTGCAAGTACACTCCAATTTGGCAACCTATCCTTACCAACAAGACTCTTACCCAAGCCATTTTCCACTTCTTACTTCGACCTATAGGGGTTTCACCTTCCATTATATCACTTTATGTCTCAATCCACCTAGGGTCATCGGGATTCCCCCCTTGTGGTTATTTATCATCACTAAAGCAAGGGGAGTATCTATCTAAGGTGGTAGTGGGTAGTTACTCCCATAGTTGTGTCACATTTGTGGATTGGGTTGAGCTTTTCCCAATCTACAATTTGTGCGATAATAGGGTTAATAATAGGCGGGCACAAAGGGTAACAATTTCGTTATGCCCAAAGTGAGGATTGTCCAACAAGAAGAGGATTCCCTCTTGTCGAAGAGGTTGGGCCCACTCTTGGGTGAGAGTGATTGTCCTGCCATCTTCACTGTGGATGTTGCAGGAATAATGGTGAAAGGCTAAGATGGGGAATTGCTGGACAATCACTCTCACCCAAGAGTGGGAATTGCTGGATCTTCTTCTTCCTAAGTCATATGATATTTTCCTTTATTTGATGGTCCTGCCGAAAACATGGCTAAATCTGCAGTCTTGGCTTCCCTAGTTAACATATCAGCAAGGCAGTTTAAATGGCCAGGTTTATATTGTACAATGAAATCAAAATTATCTAGCCATAAAATCCATTTTTGAATTCTAGAATGAGACTTTGTAAGGATATTTTCATATTTTAACATCCCAGATAAAAATTTTAGATCAGATCTAATTAGAAATTTTAGTGGTTTGAGATAGAGTCTGAAATGGAGCACAGTCTTTTTTATAACAATAAATTCTTTGTGGTTGGAAGGGTAATTAAGCTCTTCTCCCCGAAAAGAACCTGAAGCATATGAGCATATAGTTTCAACTCCATTAATTTCTTCAATTAGTACACCTTCCCATGTACTATTTGATGCATCTGTCTCTACGATATAGTTCCCTTATCAAGTAGGTAGGGATAATGGTAGAAGAGTGTGGACCTTGTCTTTAATCCTTCTGACAACTTTAGTAATTTCATCATTCCAAGCTAGAGGATTCTTTTTCAATCTCTGTTGCGGGATCAAAATATCATTTGCTTTCCCTTTGTAGAATGGTCAAATATAGTTGAGGCTGCCTAAAACCATTTGCAGCTGTATTTTGTCATGAAGAATGTCAAGAAATTCTTTAAAGGATTTCAAAATATGTTATTGGAGAATTACCTGACCTTTTGCTATCGTGAAACCAAGAAATTTGATCTCAGTTTTCTCGATTTCCATTTTGGTCTTGGATAAAACCAGATCGTTCCTGAACACTCGATCATAAAATTGTTGCAACTGTTTGAGGTTTTCTTGAAGATTCTTTGAACATACCAGTACATCATCAATATAAATAATTAGCCATGGATACTCCATGAATATGTCTTCCATTCTCTTTTAGAACTCGCCAAGAGCGTTCTTTAAGCCAAAAGGAATTACTTCCCACTGATAATGACCATGGGGTACAACAAAAACAATTTTATGTATATCCTCTGGGGCTATACCTATTTGATAGAATCCTGATTTTAAATCAAATTTACTAAATACAGTCTTTCCTTTTATTCTCTGTAATAATGAGATTTTATTTGGAAGAGGATACCTGATGTTCTGAAGAACTTTGTTTAGTGGTTTGAAGCTGACTACTCACCTCAAATTTCCTCTTTTTTTCTCAGAGTGCTTGTTGACATAAAAGCCTCTGCAAGCCCATGCACTCTTTGATGGCTCTATCAACCCCTTATGTAAGAGATCATTAATTTCTTCTTGGCAAGTCTGGATCTATGTCACACTCATAAAGGTTGTTGATTCCTTTTGTGGAGTAATTTTGACCAAAGGATCATATGGAAGAGACACAAAATATTTCTCCATGTGCCAGAAGACATTAGGGGATTTTGAAGTGCAATCTCTAATGAGTTTTTCTGAAATTTATTTCAACATTTTTTCTCCATGTATCTATGCATAACAAATGTTCTTTTCCATTTTGTGTAAGTCTCTTGCTGATGGGGCTTGTTCAGATACCTTTTGTTGTTATTTTTCTATGATTATATATCTTCCTTCAATAAACAAAGGAGTTTGGATCTTTGTCCCATTTAAATAAAATTCAAACATATTTTCTTTCTTGTTTATTGTCATGCAATCTATAAGTTCAAGGAATTCTACACCTAACACACAATCATCATTAATTTGGTTCACACAGTGGAAAGAAAGCTTGAAAGAGTGCTTACCATTTTTTAATGGGAAGTTTTCCACTTGGCCTTGTATGGCTACTTCTGAACCATCTATGGCATTTCCTGTCATGGTAGGTCTTTCCCAATATAATTTTGGAATTACATTCTTTCTTAGTAAATTTAACTGACAACCAAAATCAACTAAGCAATCTACCTCATATGTTTTTGTCTCATGTGGAAAAAATGTGATCTTCATGTAGAACTTAGTTCCTCCAAATGATAATAATGCAGGACTTGTCTTTACCTCTTTTGGAGAACTGGGTTTTGAATCTTCTTTTTCGTAAGAATTGGAAGATTGAAGTAAGTTAAATCCTTGGTAGGATTTTGTCTTTTCTTAAGACACATAATTTTCTTATAAGACTTGTATTTGTGCTTCTTTTTCCTGGGCCAAGGATGATCAGGATTGAATCTACATATGAAAGAATGAGATTTTTTTCCTTTGGATTTGCAGGAGCAATGTGTCTTTCCAGACTGATGTGCTCGATTATGAGAACCACATCTCCATTATGGCATCTGACCTACATATTTACATAAAGATGAAGTGAACATATTATCAAATCTGTTAAAATCTTTTGTTACCCTTTTTTCCAGACAATGTTCTTGAATTACAATTTTGATATCATGACCTGCCATTGCTAAAGACACCCCTTCCATAGTAATATTCTTATCTTTGAAATATTGTTCTATAGCATCTAGTAAGGCATCGGGAAAACTTATGAGAAAGTACTTAATGTATGCAGGATATGCATTTTTTCTTGATTCAATTATTAATTTATGCATATAACATAAATACTTCTCATAATGTGGCTTAGATCACATAATCTCTGGGACATGAATAATGAAGCAGCATGTTCAACATCTATTGCAACTTCTATACCATAAAATTTTGTTTTCAAGGCTTGCAATATTAATTCATATTCTTTAGGATCCTTTAACATATCATCTTTGGCTTGTTGGGAAAGCCATCTCCACCAAGTTGCATCGTCACACATAAACCCATTGATTATTTGAGTGGCCATATATCTTGGTGTCAAGGTAGCATCTTTTGCCTGTATCGCAGTGGTATAGTTTATCAATAAATGGATTGCATATTTTGTTTAATCCCTTGATTGATAACTAAAATTGATCACTGGGTGATCATGCGTTGAAGAGATTATTTTGTTCATCCCATGAATGATGAAAGAAGACAGATTATTTGTCTGGGATGACGATGGCATGGGGATATCTCCTTGTTCAGATTTGATAGTCATCATCTGGAGATATTTTTATTTTTTCTTTAATGGGTGAGGCCATGTTATTATAACATAAAATTATTCTACAATACTTTGCAAAGTTCTGTCAGATTCTCCAAAATCCCATTCTGGTCTCAGATCTTCTGCTTGAAACATTCCAAAGGATTTGTTTCTTTTATGATTCTTAGCATCTTATTTATCTATGAAGATATCAAGTTGTACAATGTTGGGATTTCTAACATGATTCTGAGAGCTCGTCTTAACCTCATCTATTTTATGCAATAAGGTGTCTAGGAGGTCAAGGCGGGCTTCTACTTTGGCCATAGATTTTTTCAACTCCGAGGTGTCTGTCAGGACATGTGTGAGGATTTCTATATTTTCATAAATGATTCTAATTTATTTCTTGTGTGACTCTGCATATTTCCTTGCTTTGAGAAATTCTCTATGCAAATCATATATATTATTTCCATTCAACTGAGCTTGGAAATTTTCATAGTTTAGAAGCTTGCATTCATCAGATACAAAATCAGATATTACTGAAGATCTTATTGGCAAATACTCTCTTTTAATTTTAAGATAATCAAAATATTGTCTAAATGGAAATGCCGGGAGGTTCCTTCCTGGGAGATAGGTTTCTTCTCCACTTGGAAACTTTTTTATGTTTCCTAGACCTTCTCTAGGAAGTGACATCATAAAAATATCAACACTAGGGACTTATGTTTTCAAAGATCTGCGGCCTTGTAGATTATTATTTTTTTCTTGGCAAGCCGGGAATTCAAGGTGTTTCCCTATATGTTTGTGTGATTTTAACATACTGGATGGAAAGGATGTAGCAATCTGGTTATAGGTGTGTTTCATCTCAGATGCATGAGTATTCAATTATAGGAGTTTTAAGGACAAGGACCTGTGGATTGTAGACAAAGGAACTGGTTTCTTTGTTAAGTCTTCTATATGGGAAATCATTTGGATTTTGAAGTTGTCATAATTATTTTGCCTGAAAGTGGGATATTCTATCCCAGTCCAGTAAAATATAACAGAATTAACTTTCTTGGATTTTCCCTTCTCCACCACGTTGTGCAAGCACAAAGTTTTTGGACATTTTTTTGTAAAGGAGGAAGAGTATCATTGCCAAAACGAATAACCAGGAGACACTTGAGTTGAATGATTCGAGAATTTACTGACATATCGAAGCCTGAAGGGAGAATATAAGATTTTAAGAATGCATATATATAAGGATCATAAAGTGAAACTGAGTATTTAGGAAAAATAGTTGCAAAGGCGGGGCCATCAGAAAGAGGTGCAAAAAAACCACCAACTAAAGCATCAGAGAATTTATTATGTTTGATATCAAAGACGTAGACCATGGAAGATACATGAAGATATGGTCTAACTAAAGGATTTAATCCAAAATTGATTGCACCTATATGAGCGTAAGAATATCCTTGTTGTTTTTCCCAGTCAATTAGATCTTTGTCTATTAAGGTAACATTTACTAGATCTTCATGAGAAGAGAAAGGAATGTCAATAGAATGGAATTTGATGAATGAAAGAGACATGTATTTCCACCACTTTAATTTGTAAACATCTTATGGAAGGATAGGGAGGAGTTCCCAGTGTTTTGAAGAATTAGGCTCATGAGTGAAGATTAAACTTCTGTCAGAACTTGTTCCTAGAAGTATTGATGAAGCTCGTCGTTTTGCTATAGATGTCATGGGAATACTATCTACTAAAGTAGATACTTATGTGAAGTCAATTGTATCCATGGAAGGATCCATCTAAAATATAATCAACTTAGATCAAATAACCGGGATAATAGGGAACGACCTACGATCACAGACGCTAATCCTCGACTTTACAGACCTAAAATTTGCCTCACATCCCACTGGCTTTAAACTATTTTATCATCATTTACTAGAAATAACATTCATGTAGATAGATAGATGAATGAAAATAAACTCAATAGAATAACATAGAGATGTTGCATAAGTGTTACAATATGCAAATATTTCATTAAATAAACAAGCTCTTACAAATTTGACATAAGCTTGAAGACTGAAGTCCTAGCTCTAATACCAACAAGTAGGATCAGCATCCAATATTCGTTACATATGGACTGCTTCAGAACTCATACACAAAAGAACAAATTTATTGCAGAAAAAACAAGCAAGATCGATCCCCAATCTTCGTTACAACCACTATGAGGATTTGCAGCTGTTGTATTACTCTTGTGTAGCAGTATCAGTACGTGAAAGTAGCAAGTTCCTTTAAGATATATGCAATAATATCGTAATAATGGTATATGGGGGAGAATTCATACCTTAGTGATAAGTAAGACAAACTGTATAAGGGAAGTATTAAAAAGGAAATGATCAACAGAAAATTGTAAGCAAAAAGGTATTAGACATGTGCTGAAAGTATGCCAATTTAGGCACTCGTCAAGTGCTAAACGTAGTACCTATCAGAAAGTTGGCTTAGGTTGATGGATAATTGGTATGGATTGTTGGTTTTCATTGATGTCAACCATTGGAGAGTGATATTGTAGATTGATGTCAACCCTTAGTGATTGATTTCAACCCTTGGAGAAAGTCTGGTAGCGAATTTTGGTAGCACAAAGGTTTGGGTAATAGACCCAAGTTTGTTTGATGTATAATGGTACGAGTTTTAATATATTTGAAGGTAATACTATTCTATATGGGTATTACATATCATGCCATTTCTGGTGGTATGTGGAACATCACATAACTCCTCACGGTTAGAGAGTTATGGCCATGTGAAGTTGGAGAACCCGGGTTTGGGTAATGGACTTAAGTTTCTTTGATGTATAATGGTATGAGTTTTGATATATTTGTATGTAAGACTATGCTATATAGATATTACATGTCATACCATTTTTGGTGGTATGTAGAACGTCACATAAATCCTCACAGTTTGAGAGTTATGGCCTTACGAATTTGGAGGACCCTCATATGTTGGCTTGAAGCCCCAAAAGGTCAAAGTAGTCAGAGTGGTTTAAGAGATTTTAGAAGGTAAATAATAAAGTGAAGTGATGAGTGTACTATAATTCAAATT
>ML801421.1:66821-102970 GCA_009831015.1 Picea engelmannii | reverse complement strand
TTAAATAATAAAGTTAATGGAGAAATTACTAAGTTGACAAGTGGTTAGAAGTGGGTTAGCCCTAAAATAAGGAAAGTGGTTTAAGATGGTTAGAAGGTAACCCCTTGAGGTAAAGTGAAGTTATGAGTGTACTATAAGTCAAAAATGGATACAAAATAAATTATTTAAATAATAAAGTTAATGGATAAATTACTAATTTGACAAGTGGTTAGAAGTTGGTTAACCCTAAAATAAGGAAAGTGGGTTAAAATGGTTAAAAGGTAACCCCTTGAGGAAGCTACATGAAAGTATAAATAAGAGGCAAGGCTCTCTCATTTTAATCACACTTGAGACTATTGAATATCTACAGGTGATTGAGGTAACCAAAGGATATCTAAGCCGAATTTCAGAGAAAATGTGAAGTAAAGAAGGCCGAAATTCAAGGGAGGATAAATTCTTTTGATGATGCTTTCTAAGGTATGTTATTTACAGGTCATCTCACCATTTTCGCAATAAAAAAATTTCTATAATGATTCAGACCGTGAAATTGCTAGACCATTTAGAAAACCTATCCAGGTAGCTGTGGTACAAATTTCATCTTGTGGGTCGTTGTATTTTTGGAGTTATACTCCATGGAAAATAGGGTTTGTGGGTAGTCCTGAAACTAGTCTAAAACAAGTGTTTTGGGTAAAAACATCATAACTTATTCATAAGAGATCCAAATTCAGTAAAACCAAAAGTGTTGGTTAGAGTACATTCTTTTTCATTCTGTGTAAAATTTTCAAATCCACACAACAAATATTCTGTGCAGGGCATGCTCTACAAGTTCGCTCTCTAGAATAAGCCATAATTCAACAAGGTATGCCATTTTTTCTATAACTTCTTTTCTGAGAGGTTCCAAGTAGTGAAACCTAGAGGAATTGCATAAAACACATTGAAGAACATTGTGTACTATTTTCAGATCTTTATTCATTATAGGTACATAGTTATGATTATTTCAAGTTAGGGTTGTTGACTAATCCAAAACTAGTCATGTGAGACTAAAGAAAAGTTTGATGAAAATGCTAGTCTCTTGTTGTTAAAGTTAAGGAAGGTTTGCAGGTATGTGATAATATACACTAGGTCTGTTATAGAGTTACAAATCATATTTCAATGATGAAATTGATGAGGGATTTTGGTTGAGGTACATGTTGAGTACATGGTTGAGATAAGTAGTTGATGAGTTGGCACATACTTGAGGTGTATAGTTGATGATGTTGGTACATCTAGTGAGTCATAGTTGATAAGTAGTTGATACATGATTGGTACATACTTGGTACATGGTTGGAGGCACTTGTTAGTAGTATTGTTGACACATGGTTTATGGATGATGTAGCATACTTGTAGTGGTATATTATTAGAAGCACATATTGATCTTGGTGATGATTATGAGTTGTTGTGTTATGCTTGGTTGATGCACATCTTTGAGAGTTGTCTTGGTGATTGATCTTGGTGAGTAGATCTGATTTGGTTGATAATATTGATGAGACAGTTTGTTGTGATAGGTTGTTTGGACAAGTTGTTGTGACATGTTATTTGTATAGGTTTGGTGCATTGTTGATGCACTTATTCATGGTACAGGTTGAGGTACAGGTTGGTGCATGGTTGTTGCACTCGTTTATGGTATAGGTTGATTACAGGTTGTTTGGTATAGGTTGGTGCATGGTTGATGCACTTGTTTATGGTATAGGTTCATTACAGGTTGATGCATGGTTCAAGTTATCGGTACATGTTGTTTGTTGATTGGTACAGGTTTACAGCGGTATATCTCACAGTGATAGTGTGATAGTGGTTCCATCATTATACTTATATGTCAGGGCGATTAGACAAGGCAAGGATAGGTGGTTGTAGCCACCTTCTAGTTGTAGTCAAAGAACATAGGGGGTTGTAGCCTCCTTCTAGTTGTAGCCAGAGAATTCGGGAGTTGGATCTTCCTTCAGGTTGTAGCCTGAGAAACTAGAGGGTTGGAGCCTCCTTCCAGTTGAAGCTAGAAAACAAAGGAAGTTGGTGCTTCCAATGAATGTAATTCTTAAAGACATATAAGAAAAATCATTATGTGGTTTTCTCCCGCTTTGGGTTTCCACCTAAAACACTGGTGTACTGTGTATGTGTGTGATTGCTCATTTGTTCATTTTTTATTTACTCTGCAACTATTGGATGATAATGCTACATTGATATAACACTTGCATTTTATGGTGAAAAATGATTAAATTGCTCTATTACTGATTCACCCCCCCTCTTAGTAATCCAACAATTAGTATCAGAGTCGATTCCTTCAGGAAACAATTTAACCACTGGAAGGAGATCATGGATTATTCTGAGAATGGAGTACCAATGTTTAATGGTCGGAATGGTTTTAAGTATGATATGTGGAGCAAAAGGAAAGAAGTATTTTTACGAGCACAGGGACATTATATTTGGCTATCAGTTGTTACACGATATGATAGTTCAAAAAGCGCAAAGACTACAACCAAGAAGGAATTGAAGAAGAATAAAAAAATAGAAATGGATTTCATCTAGGAAGGATTACCTAATCTGGTAAGAGAAAAGGTTGGTAAATGTTCATCAACCAAAGAACTTTGGGATAAGTTACATGAGATATATTCTTCACCCATCGCAGATTCATAAAATTCCAAAGAAGATGCAAATAGAAAAGATGTTCATCATGTTAGACGGATTCAGAAGAGAAAGAGTATGAAGAAGCAGAAGTTGATTACAGAGAAAAAATGATCAGTGCAATTAAATATCTAAAGAAAGAAAGAGAAGAAAACAATTCATCCAAGAAATAATTGATGAAGCAAAAGGAAAGTGTTCAAGGTTCCGAAAAATATCAGTAGGTCATCAAGAATTTAAGAGCTCAACTAGAAGAGGCCAGAATAATTGAAGAAACTCTAGAATATTAAAAGAAATGTTTAGAATCCAACATAGTAGAACAAAAGGAAGAAGTAGAAAAGAGAGAAAATATATTGATGGATCATCTCAAGGAAAGAACCAATGACTTAAACCAACTTGAGGAAGAATTTGGTCAAGAAGAGAGAAGACTGGAAGAAGAAATAATTACATTGAAAATCCAACTTGAAGAAGCAAAGAGAACAGAAGAGGTCATGAAGTCTCAGATAATGAAAAAAGAAGAATATTTGAGAATCTTGAAGAAGAAGTTGTCACACTAAGAGTCAAAATAGTTAATCTCAACAAGAACGTTGAAGAGACAGAAACATCCACATCAGTGGTAGAGAATGAAGAGAAACACTCTACTTTGTTAGAAAAGAAGAATGAATAAAATAGAAAGAGTTATGCAGAAGTACTCAAAGGAATGAATAATGGTCAACTAGAATCTAAGAAAACTAATAAAGATACATATTCAAGAAGACCATCCATGTTCAAGCCACAAATAAGCTTCAATCATGATCATGATCAGTCAAGGCAAAAATTCAGAAGGATTACACCACAAAGAAGATCATTCACTCACAGGTATACAAATTTCTTTTATGGTCAATGTTTTATTGTACTAACTTTGGACATAAGGTTGCATATTGCAGGGGTTATAAAAGAAATGTTCAAGCAAGAAATGTCTATGTGGCCCCACGTAACATTGAATGTTACAAATGTCATAACTATGGACACATAGCTTGTGATTGTAGAAGCATGATCGATACTTCCATGAAAGAGAACATTGATATCATATGTAAGAAAGTGTGGATAAGAAAACAAGAATAACAAGTGAACAAAGGCCAGGTCCCAGAGATCGCAAGATTGGCAATAAAACGATATGAAGAAAAATCTACAGAGAAAAAGAAGGATGTCGGATATAGAAAGGTTTGGAAAATAAATGAAATAAAAGAAGGACAAGTAAATCAAAAACAAGTTCAAGAGATTGTACTTTCAAGTATTGTAGTGAAAGATGAATCCATAGACAGAAAGAAAGAAGTCGGAGCTCAAAGAGATGATGAATCTACCAATGAAGATGATGATGAATACACATCAGAGCAGGAATTGTTCTGAGCCATCTGGCTTAGAGACTCCCAGGTAATATGAATATTAGATAGGGGGAGTCTATGTGATAGTTGTGACAGACCAAAGAACCATCCTTCGAGCAGCTTGCAGAGTTTGAGAAGATATATCCAGCACAGTCAGTTAGCAAAAGTACAGTTTGATAGATTAATCAAGTCCTCATGATAGTATAGTGATAAATGGGTCAACATTATGGACAGTTGTGCAAGTAGAGTCTTGGATAGTATGGACAGAGATGGATTTGTAAGAATCCTTTGTAGGTTTGGACATATATATGAAAGTGGACGAGAGCATGGATTCATATATTGGTTCAGAGAGTGGTTCAGAGACAAAGGAACAATATCATAATGGATGATAATTACACAGGAAATGGCTCGAACAATGCTAATGGATTCCAAATTGACAGATATTTTTTGGACACATGCATTGCATACAACAGTTCACATTCAAAACAGAATAATGCTTAGAAACAACAATTACAAAACTCCCTACGAACTATGGAAAGGAAGCGCAGACAACAACCTCTACATCAAGGTAACTCAAGGTAGTATTTTATTAATTGAAATTTATATTGATGATATTGTTTCTGGAAGTACTAATGATAGGTTAAGCCGGAAATTTGCAAAGGATATGTAGGATGAATTTGAAAAGTCATTACTTGGAGAACTATCCTTCTTTCTGGGTCTTCAAATATGTCAAAGCAAGCAGGGAATTTTTGTTTCTCAAACTAAGTATATCAAATAAATGATAAAGAGGTTTGGAATGGAAGATTGCAAACTAGTTACCACTCCTATGCAAACCAGTTGAAAGTTGAGCAAAGATGTTGATTCAAAGTCTATAGACCAGAGACAATACAGTTCAATGATTGGTAGCTTACTATATGTGACAGCATCTAGACCAGATGTAATGCAGGCATTTGGATAGGTGGCACAATTTCAAGCAGCACCAAAGGAATCACATGTATTAGCAATGAAGAGGATTTTTAGATATCTCAAAGGAACATAAGAGTTTTTATTATGGTATCCAAAAGGAAAGGATCTATCACTTATTGCCTACACAGATGTAGATTGGACAGGTTTCACCTACACAGATGTAGATTGGGCAGGTTTCATTGATGACCGATGAAGCACCAGTAAAGCAACGTTCTACTTAGGTGAGTGTTTAGTATCATGGCTAAGCAATAAACAATCATCAGTATCTTTATCTACAGTCGGGGCAGAGTATATTGCATCACCAACATGTTGTACACAAGTTCTATGGATGAAATAAACTCTGACAGATATACAGGTTGAGTATGATGAGCCTATTCTAATCTATTATGATAATACAAGCGTCATCAGTATCTCAAAGAACCCGATGATGCACTCCAAAACGAAGCACATTCCAATCAAGTATCACTTTCTACAAGAACAGGTTGTAGAGAAGAACATCAGAGTTGAATATGTGGGCACAAAAGAACAAGTGGTAGACATCTTTACAAAACTGCTTCCACGGGAAGCCTTTGAGTATCTTCACCAGAGAATCAGAGTTATTTCTACTCCAAAATGAATGCTTTTGAATTCTTATCTTATATGTCTTAGATGTACACGAGGAAGCACCATAAATAGGATAATTCAGGTTGGGAGATCAGTTTCATGAAGAGTTCAGTCAGAGAGAGTATCCCCAAGGAAAGTTCAGTTAGGGGGAGCAGCCCCGGATGGAAATATACCTTTTCCATTGATGACAAAGGGGGAGAGATTTATCATATGTAGGATAGAAATGCTTAGAGAGACAGCACAAAGGCATGTAGATAGGGGGAGAATCCCAAGGAGACTCCATTCAGAGGGAGCAGCCCCAAAGGGAGATACCCTTTTCCATTTATGTCAAAGGGGGAGAGATAGAAACATTGATGATGAGTATAAGAATGAATGTTATCATGACTAAGTGTTGCCATCAATGTTGGTGTTTCCATCAATGCCAAAGGGGGATATTATCAGACAGTTGGCTTAGGTTGATGGACAATTGGTATGGATTGTTGGTTTTCATTGATTTCAACCATTGTAGAGTGATATTGTAGATTGATTTCAACCCTTAGTGATTGATGTCAACCCTTGGAGAAAGTCTGGGAGCGAATTTCGGTAGCACAAAGGTTTGGGTAATGGACCCAAGTTTGTTTGATGTATAATGGTATGAGTTTTAATATATTTGAAGGTAATACTATTCTATATGGGTAGTACATGTCATGCCATTTCCAGTGGTATGTGGAACATCACATAACTCCTCACGGTTAGAGAGTTATGGCCATGTGAAGATGGAGAACCCAGGTTTGGGTAATGGACCCAAGTTTGTTTGATGTATAATGGTATGAGTTTTGATATATTTGTAGGTAATACTATTATATATGGATAGTACATGTCATTCCATTTCTGGTGGTATGTAGAACGTCACATAACTCCTCACGATTTGAGAGTTATGGCCTTACGAATTTGGAGGACCCTCAAATGTTGGCTTGAAGCCCCAAAATGTCAAAGTAGTCAAAGTGGTTTAAGATATTTTAGAAGGTAAATAATAAAGTGAAGTGATGAGTGTACTATAATTCAAATTGAATACAAACTAAATTATTTAAATAATAAAGTTAATGGATAAATTACTAAGTTGACAAGTTGTTAGAAGTGGGTTAGCCCTAAAATAAGGAAAGTGGTTTAAGATGGTTAGAAGGTAACCCCTTGAGGTAAAGTGAAGTGATAAGTGTACTATATGTCAAAATGGACACAAAAAGAATTATTTAAATAATAAATTTAATGGATAAATTACTAATTGGACAAGTGGTTAGAAGTTGGTTAACCCTAAAATAAGGAAAGTGGGTTAAGATGGTTAAAAGGTAACCCCTTGAGGAAGCTACATGAAAGTATAAATAAGAAGCAAGGCTCTCTCATTTTAATCACACTTTAGAATATTGAATATATACAGGTGACTGAGTTAACCAAAGGATATCTAAGCCGAATTTCAGAGAAAAGGCGAAGTAAAGAAGGCCGAAATTCAAGGGAGGATAAATTCTTTTGATGATGCTTTCTAAGGTATGTTATTTACAGGTCATCTCACCATTTTCGCAATAATTTTTTTTCTAGAATGATTTAGACCGTGAAATTTCTAGGCCCTTGATAAAACTTATCCAAGTAGTTTTGGTACAAATTTCAGCTTGTGCGTCGTTGTATTTTTGGAGTTACACTCCGTGGAAAATAGGGTTTGTGGCTAGTCCTGAGACTAGTCTAAAACAAGTGTTTAGGGTAAAAACATCATAACTTCTTCATAACATATCCAAATTTAGTAAGACCAATTTTTTTGGTTAAATTACATTCTGTAGTATTATGTGTAAAATTTTCATATCTATACAACAAATATTCTGTGCGGGGCACGCTCTACAAGTTCGCTCTCTAGAATAAGCCATAATTCAACAAGGTATGCCATTTTTTCTATAACTCCTTTTCTAAGAGATTCCAAGTAGTGACACCTAGATGAATTGCATAAAACCCACTGAAGAACATTGTGTACTATTTTCATATTTTTATTCATTGCAGGTACATAGTTATGATTATTTAGAGTTAGGGTTGTTGACTAATCCAAAACTAGTCATGTGAGACTAAAGAAAAGTTTGATGAAAATGCTAGTCTCTTGTTGTTAAATTTAAGTAAGGTTTGTGTTGAAATAATGTAACTGCAAAGTGTATTCTGATTATTATTTGATATATTATTCATTGGATCAATCCCCATTGCGGATTGATCATGTCAGCTATTGTAAAAGACCAAATCCCCTTTTGAGGATTGGTTAAAATATAATTGTAATAGGTAGAAGAAGAAGTCGGCCCCAGAATATATGAAAGGTGGTTATAACCACCCATATTAAAAAGTCGGCCCTACCAATGAAGAGACACTTCCACACGTGCCAGAGTTGTATAAATAAGGAGTCTAGCGCCTCACTTAGACACACACTCACTTGTTCATTTTGAGAGACAAGTTTTGGAGCTGCAATTGGAGAAGAGAGAGAGAGAGAGAGGCGCATCCTTGGGAGAGGACTTTCTGTATTTGTTTGAGTTATCTCTTGGCATTGTATTGGCTATCTATAATAAGGAAGTTTTGCTGGGTTTTCTGCCCCATGAGGGTTTCCCATGATAAATGATGTGTCTCTTGTGATTGTGTATTTCTCAGTGATCCTATCTTATGCTATTTTTATCTATTGAAATGAAAATAACTCTTATAATATATTAAACATTAACATGGTATTAGAGCTAAGCTTAAGAGAGCATGTTTCACAAGAGAAAGTGAAAAACATAATTGTTGTCGTACATGCAAATTAGGGATTTTTGTTGGTGAGGTATTTCAGCCCTAAAACCATCTAGAAAAGTGTGTCATCCCTCAAGGATCATTTTGGCACCCTCGGCGCAACTTTTCAGTGGCTAGATCTCTCGAAAAGTGAAACCCTAGTTTCACAAAGTACCAGAGTCACCAGAAAACCAGAAGTACCAATCCAGAAATCCGTAGATCAAGTTTGGAGGGGAAAAAGTTGGATTTTATCATATCAGATCCAAACACACCAGGCTACTCACCTCGGCCAAGCGCACCTCCTGGTAAGTTCAGAACTTTATTTTGAACACTTTCATTTTTGGACATTTTCCCAGCTTCAGGTAGAAGATGTCTGCAAGCATTAAGCTTGTTGAAAAGCTAGAAAGTGTGGAAAACTTACGTGCCTGGAAGTATAGGATTGGTCTCATTCTTGAAGAGAATGACCTAGCAAGATTCGTCAAAGAAGAAGTGTCGAAGCCCGACGATGCTGCAGGGAAAGCAAAGCACCAAAAGGACACAATCAGGGCCAAAATAATCATTGCATATTCAATCAAAGATCACATGATTCTCTATGTGTCATCAAAGAAGACTCTGAAAGAAATGTTTGATTCCCTAAACAAACTATATGAAGGAAAGAACATAAACCGGAAGATGAATCTTAGAACTCAGCTCAAGAATACAAGAATGCAGAAAGGAGAATCGATCCAAGAATATTTCTCCAGAATATCCCAATTCAAAGAACAACTAGAAGCAATTGGATATGCTATAGACAAAGATGAACTTACAATGACGGCCCTAAATGGTCTCACAAGACCTTGGGATACATTCATCTAAACGATTTGTGCCAGAATGAAGAAACTAAAGTTTGACGGTATATGGGAAGAATGCATCCAAGAAGAAACAAGAGTAGCTAACCGAGAGGCTTTACTAACAAGAGATGAAGATCAAGCCCTAGCTACTCACACTAAAGGAGGAAGGAAGAAGTATTACTTCCAGAAAGAGACTTATAAAAAGTCTCAACCACAAAACAAATTCAGTCATAAAGAATCTCATCCAAGGAGATTCCAGAAGAAAGGACAACGAAAGGAAAGAGATTACTCATCTGTACAATGCTACCATTTTGACAAGATGGGACACATTGAAAAAAAAATTCCAACTAGACGAGAAGAATACAAGAGGAAACAAAAGAGGCACCATGCCCCTGCAGTTGAAGATGAAGAGCCACCCGCAAAGATGTTGAGAGAACAAATTAAAGACTATGTCTTAATCTCGGCCCTCTCGGGATCTGTAGCACCTGGAGAGGACACTTGGCTCATTAATAGTGGTGCCTCCAAGCACATGACAGGAAAAAGAGATATTCTCTCTTACATTTTATAAAAGAAGTTTTCTCAGAAAGTGACACTTGGAGATGATTATCAATATCCCATCAAGGGGGTGGGAGAATCAAACTACAAGCTTAATTCAGGGAATTCAATGAAGATGAAGGGCGTACTCTATGTACTTGGTTTGACAAGGAACCTACTCTCCATTTCATCTTTACAAAAGAAAGGCTTCAGAGTTTCCTTTATAGATGGAGAATTTCTTATGTGGGCTAAAGGAGAAACCTTAAAAGAAGCAATCATCATTGGAAAAGAAGAAGGTGGCTTGTATAAGCTAAAGGGTCACTCAGAAGTTGCCATGACCCACACCATTGAGAATCCATGTGAACTTTGGCATAGAAGATTAGCTCACATCAACTACAAGGTGCTACCATACGTATGCAAAGTTGTCACCGGTCTACCAGAACTCAAGGTTGACCATGAAGGCATGTGCAATGGATGTAAACAAGGGAAGAACACCAAGAACCCTTTTCCGAAGAGAGATAGCAAAGCAAAAGGAGTCCTAGAGCTCATTCATTCAGATGTGTGTGGCCCAATTCCATAGTCCTCCATTACTGGGTATGTATACTATGTATCATTTATTGATGATTATTCTCGTAAGACCTGGGTGTATTTCTTGAAATCTAAAGATGAAGTGTTTAGTAAATTAAAGGAATTCAAATCTTTGATAGAGAATCTTTCTGAAAGAAAGATCAAGATACTCAGGTTAGATAATGGAGGAGAATATATCTCAAAAGAGTTTGTGAACTTCTGGAAAGATGTTGGGATCAAGAGGGAACTCACTACTCCCTATAATCCTCAACAAAATGGTGTAGCTGAAAGGAAGAACAGAACAATAATGGAAGCCGTGAAGACCATGATCCATATCAAGATCTTCCAATGTGCTTATGGGAAGAAGCAGCAATGACAGTCGTATATGTGCAAAACCATTTGTCCCATAGTGCACTTGGGTTCAAGACCCCGGAAGAGATGTTCACTGGAAAGAAACCAGAGTTAAGCCATCTCAAAATATTTGGCTGCCCAGTATTTATACATATTCCAAAAGAGAAGAGAAACAAGCTGGAACCCTCAGGAAAGAAGGGAATATTTGTGGGATACTGTGAGGTCTCCAAGGCCTTCAAGATTTATATACCAGGTCACCATCACATTGAGATCAACAGGGATGTGACCTTCGATGAAGATGTGGTGCTTAAGAAATCGAGAAGATGTCAGCTTGAAGAAGTATATGAAGAGGAACCCATAATCCCTAGAATTGCAGAATCGGTGAGGGAGGTTCCCAGAGTTGCAGAACCAGTGAGGGAAGTCGTAACTTCCCCTGATGAGGAAATTCTAGAAGATCATGACATAGTAGAATTTCAAGAACCTCCTCAGATGACGATCTCCCATAAAAGAAATCATGCTTGGGAAAGAGAGCTTATTCGAGATGGAGAAAAGTGTGGTGTTCCCGAAGGAACAACGAGGCAGGTAAAGAGACCTAAGCCATTCTCTATTTATATGGTTTTGATGTGTGATCTCCTAGAGAAAGAGCCTACTTTCTTTGAAGAAGCCATTCAGAAGAAAGAATGGGCAGATGCCATGACAGAAGAATACCAATCCATAATAAAGAACAATGTATGGGAAATAGTTCCCAGACCGAAGAGCAAGGATGTGGTATCTTCCAAATGGCTCTTCAAAATAAAACATGTTGTTGATGGAAGTATTGAGAAGTATAAAACAAGATTTGTCGCTCGTGGATTTTCTGAAAAGGAAGGCATTGACTATGAAGAGACATTCACTCTTGTATCCAGATACACTTCGATCAGAACCATCCTAGCCCTTGCAGCTAAGATGAAGTGGAAGTTACACCAGATGGACGTAAAGACAGCTTTCTTAAATGGTGTCATCGAAGAAGAAGTGTATATAGAGCAACCTCAAGGATTTGAAGTTGAAAATAGGAAGTCTCATGTCTACAAACTAAAGAAGGCTCTGTACGGATTGAAGTAAGCTCCTAGAGCTTGGTATGGTTGGATAGACAGTTTCCTAATGAGATTGGGATTTACCAAGAGTAAAGTAGATTCTAACCTCTACTTCAAGGTTATGAATGATGAGCCTGTGATATTAATTCTATATGTGGATGACTTATTCTTAACTGGAGAAGAAAAGCTCATCACTTAATGTAAGAAGAGACTCGCTTCATAATTTGAGATGAAAGACCTTGGCCTAATGCACTATTTCTTAGGTCTTGAGGTATGGCAGAGTCTAGAGAGGATCTTCCTTAACCAAGGGAAGTATGCAGTCGAAATCCTGAAGATATTCGATATGTTAGAGTGCAAGTCCATGAATACACCCATGGAAACGAAGCTGAAGTTGTTGGTCGACACTGCATCAGAATTGATTGATGCCACGTTGTATAGATAGATTATTGGATTGCTAATGTACCTGATGAACACCAGACCAGATATTTTATTTGTCATGAACACTTTGAGTCAGTTTCTGGTAGAACCTAGACATGTTCACCTAGTGGCTACAAAACATGTGATGAGGTAACTTAAGGGTACATTAGATTGTGGTCTCAGTTATGATGGAGATCATGATTTCACATTGAGTGGGTACACTGATTCAGATTGGGCTGGAAGTGTCTCTGACATGAAGAGCACTTCATGATGTTGTTTCAGTTTGGGATCAGCCATGATCTCATGGCAGAGTAAGAAGCATTCCAGCATTTCTCTCATCACAGCAGAAGCAGAATACATTGTTGCGTGTTCTGCTAGTTGCGAGGCTATATGGCTTTGAAAGTTGTTGACCAGTCTATTTGACCTAGAGATGGAAGCAACCACGATCCTATGTGACAACCAGAGTTGCATAAATATGACAAAGAATCTTGTATTCCATGATAAGTCGAAGCACATAGAGTTCCAATATCATTAAATGTGTGACATGGTGCAGAGAGGAGCCATAAAACTCCAGTACGTTAGCACGGATGAACAGGTTGTTGATGTGTTGACTAAGCCTCTATCTTGTGTAAAGTTTGAGCACTTTCGAGATAAGCTTGGTATAGTCCGAAAGGACCTTCTTCGAAAGGAGGAGTAGTATTGTGATGAGATGTGACTAGTATTGTGCTTCCAGCGTGATAGTTGTGACGTAAAGCCAGTCTAGTATCTTGCTTCCATCTTTATTTTTGTGACGTAAATCAAGACGATGATATGAGGCTAGTACTGTGCTTTCAGCTTGATAGTTGTGGCGTAAATCCGGTCTAGTATCTTTCTTCCAGCTTTATTTCTGTGACGTAAAGCAAGACGATGAGATGAGGCTAATATTGTGCTTCCATCTTGACAGATGTGACGTAAAGCTAGTCTAGTATCTTTCTTCTAGCTTTATTGCTATGATGTAAAGAAAGACGATGAGATGAGGCTAGTATTGTGCTTCCAGCTTGATAGTTGTGACGTAATGCCAGTCTAGTATCTTGCTTCTAGCTTTATTGTTGTGACGTAAAGCAATATAATGAGGTGAGACTAGTATTGTGCTTCCAGCTTGATAGTTGTGACGTAAAGCCAGTCTAGTATCTTGCTTCCAGCTTGATTGTTGTGATGTAAAGCAAGACGAGTACTATGCTTCCAGCTTGAGAGATGTGATGTAAAGCCAGTCCAGTATTATGATGATGAGCCAGCCTCGTGCTGTGATAATGATGCATTAGTTTTATACTAATCCATATTGATGCATATGATGATTGCATTCCTTTGAGAATGACGATGTTTCTAATGAAGAAAAATTTTGATGATTTATAGATACGCCAGTGAGTGTTCCAATATGATATTGATGATGTTGTCCTCCTGATGATGTTGTTGATGTAGTCCTCTCTCTCGCCTGATGTTGTTGAAGAATAATCGTCTTGCTAAGGGGGAGTGTTGAAATAATGTAACTGCAAAGTGTATTCTAATTATTATTTGATATATTATTCATTGGATCAATCCCCATTATGGATTGATCATGTCAACTATTGTAAAAGACCAAATCCCCTTTTGGGGATTGGTCAAAATATAATTGTAATAGGCAGAAGAAGAAGTCGGCCCCATAATATATTAAAGGTGGTTATAACCACCTAGATTGAGAAGTCGGCCCTGCCAGTGAAGAGACACTTCCTCATGTGCCAGACTTGTATAAATAAGGAGGCTAGCGCCTCACTTAGACAGAAACTCACTTGTTCATTTTGAGAGATAAATTTTGGAGCTGCAGTTGGAGAAGAGAGAGAGTGAGAGAGGCACATCCTTGGGAGAGGACTTTTTGTATTTGTTTGAGTTATCTCTTGGCATTGTATTGGCTATCTATAATAAGGAAGTTTTGTTGGGTTTTCTGCCCCATGAGGGTTTCCCAGGATAAATGATGTGGCTCTTGTGATTGTGTATTTCTCAGTGATCCTATCTTATGCTATTGTTATCTATTGAAATGCAAAGAACTCTAATAATAGCTTAAACATTAACAGTTTGCAGGGATGTGATCATATACACCAGGTCTGTTATAGAGTTACAAATCAGATTTGGATGATGAAATTGATCAGGGATTTTGGTTGAGGTACATGTTGGGCACATGGTTGAGACAAGTAGTTGATGACTTGGCACATACATGAGGTGTATAGTTGATGATGTTGGTACATCTTGATGAGTCATAGTTGATGAGTAGTTGATACATGATTGATACATACTTGGTACATGGTTGGAGGCACTTGTTAGTAGTATTGTTGACACATGGTTTATGGATGATGTAGCATACTTGTATTGGTATATTATTAGAAGGACATATTGATATTGGTAATGACTATGAGTTGTTTTGTTATGCTTGGTTGATGTACATATTTGAGAGTTGTCTTGGTGATTGATCTTGGTGACTAGATTTGATTTGGTTGATAAGATTGATGATACAGGTTGTTGTGATAGGTTTTTTGGACAAGTTGTTGTGATAGGTTTTTTGGAAAAGTTGTTGTGACATGTTATTTGTACAGGTTTGGTGCATGGTTGATGCACTTTTTCATGGTACAAGTTGAGGTACAGGTTGGTGCATGGTTGATGCACTTGTTTATGGTACAGGTTGATTACAGGTTGTTTGGTACAGGTTGGTGCATGGTTGATGCACTTATTTATGGTACAGGTTGATTACAGATTAAGGTACAGGTTGATGCATGGTTCAAGTTATTGGTACAGGTTGTTTGGTGCAGGTTGAATTGTACAGGTTTACAACAGTATATCTCACAGTGATAGTGTGACAGTGGTTCCATCATTCTACTTAAACATCAAGGCAGTTGGACGGGGAAAGGACAGGTGGTTGTAGCCACCTTCCGGTTGTAGCCGGAGAACATAGGGGGTTGTAGCCTCCTTCTAGTTGTAGCCATAGAATTGGGGAGTTGGAGCTTCCTTTAGGTTGTAGCCTGAGAATCTAGGGGGTTGGAGCCTCCTTCCAGTTGCAGTTGGAAAACAAAGGAAGTTGGTGCTTCCAATGAATGTAATTCTTAAAGACATATAAGAAAAATCATTATGTGGTTTTCTCCCGCTTTGGGTTTCCACATAAAACATTGGTGTACTGTGCATGTGTGTGATTGCTCATTTGTTCATTGTTTATTTACTCTGTAACTATTGGATGTTAATGCTACATTGATATAACACTTGCATTTTATGGTGAAAAAAGATTAAATTGATCTATTACTGATTTATCCCCCCTCTCAGTAATCCAACAGTACCCAGAATATATCTTTCGCCACTTAGGTGATTTTCTCACCCATTGACGAGCTAATCATTTCAAGAGGTCTCTACCTTGGTCCTGCAACCAATAACATCACAAAATACATTGTTTTCATTGAAATTTTGTTCGAGGCTCTCACCTTTGGTATTCATTGTTTAGTTGTTAGGCTGGACTCTCAACTTCTGGTCTCGTAGTTGAATCACATATATAGTGTCAGACATTCCACTTTGATGCATAAGTATTTGAGGGTGCATCTTCTTGAATGCTATTTTGAGTACATTGAGTATTTTTATGTTCTACAAGGATATAATGCGTTGGTTGATTTGTTGGCTTATTAAGTGTTAGAATGGCATTTGTCTCATTAGTCAAGTCATCTACCATGCATGTACATAAACATGGATTAAAAATAACACAATTAAACTTCCATAAGTAGCAACCAAAACAAACATATATTTGTATATATATCAACAAGTGTGTAACATCCTTCCAAATGAGGTGCATATACAAAATTGGGGCTCTACTGGCCTCCTGATACAAATAGTGCCAACTGGCTAATAATCACATCTAGTACAAAAATGGGGATGCCATTGTCTAGTCATCCTGGTCCTAACTACCATGGTAGCACAATATTTCCCTGTTTGGTGACTTGGAATAGGGATCAACATAAAACAGGAGAACAAGGTGCACCTTCTTTTCTCCTCTCTATCCCTACCTTCTCCTAAATAAAGTAGTTATTTTCTTTGATTTTTGTGTGTTTTTCACTGTGGGGAGACAATTATCTCTTTCACTTGGTCTTGCTCTGCTATGATTACGACCCACGATCACAGGGAAAATTCCCTTAATCATAATTGGTGACTCCACTGGGGATACTCCTAGTTGGGTCAATTTGGTTGAGGTGTCTTGCTTGCTTATGTTGTCTTTTGTTGTTAGTTTCTGAGTCTTTTTTAGAGTCTTTTAGCCTCACAAAACCTGTTGCTAAGTCTTGAAGCCCTCTGTTTCAGAGTACCTTTTTTATTTTTTGAACTTACCTTTCCATCCACGAGTTGCATCATTGTAGCCCACATACATCCACGAATTCAATCTCTACAGCCCGTAAATATCCGCGAGTTTCTCCAGTAACAATCGCGGACCTATGTGAAGTTGAAGTTTTTAAATTTGTCTTCCTTTTTTGGGTTTAATGCTTGGTTTGATCAGTCACTTGGAATGTCATGAGTCTCTGTTTGGTGTCTCTTTGTTAGGTTCTAAACGCTTGATATACAAAAAATATTAAAATCTTTTCTTTGAATGTTTAGTATAAGGTTTGTTAGGTAGACTTAAAGAAAAACCTTGTTAGTCTGCATTTCCAAATTCATTGTCATTTTGGTGTTGTCTTGGTTGAACGCTTTCTGTATTTTTGCCTACTTTCTACCTTGTTTCAAAAAGAAAAAAATATATATATTGCATTACTGTGCTTATTTTTTCTTTTGTAAATGAAATTTTTTTTAAAAAATATACATGTTTGTTTACTGCTCATTTCTTGAACCCTTGCCTTTTCTTTTGAAAGAAAAAAAGTAGTTACTTATCATTCAGATAATTGCATTATACTTTGGTAGTGGTAACCTTTTTATTTAAAAATGAAAAGAATTCAATAGTAAAATTTTTGCATCCTAGTATGCATTTTCATCTTGAGGTGTTCTAAATCTTGCACTTAAACTCTTGTTTCAATCTGAAAAGAAAAAGAATTTGTTGCATAAGTGTTGTGGCATCCTTTTTCACTTGAAGAAACTAATTGTGTGTTCTCATATTGCATTTATTTTGGAGTCAATCTAAAAACATCACCAAAGTTTCACCCGCACCCCTTTTTGAGTAAAAACAACATATTAAAATGAACGCATAACTAAAATTTATTAGATACTTTCATTTTTTGTAGGGAAAATCAACAAGTTTAGGCTAGGGCCTTAGCATAGGTTGGAGAGTAAATTTCTCCAAGGCCACTAAAAAAACATAAGTGTCTGAGATAAGGAGTGTAGAACCCGGTTTTTCATATAGGTTGGTATGGAAGCTCCTCTAACACGGGAGTTAAACATGAGGTCACATAAGGAATAGTCGAGGAGATTCCCCTCCAGAGCTAGACCAAATGTAGTGGAGAGATTGTGTATTTGGGGTTTTGATCATACCCATACCTCCGTGAGAGGTGGTGCTTTCGAGGCTTCGGGCTTTGCTACCCTTCCCACACTTTCAATCCTGATTGTCAACTATACCCCCTGGGCACCGAATGCGAGTTGGTAACCTTAGTTTCTCTACCTAGGTAAACTATAATGTGACAGCATGGGTTTTCCATAGTACCTGGGGCATATTTTGTATAGCGTACTTCAATACTGTTGGAGGGTGCCCCGCAAATCATAGGTACTTGCACTAGATAAGTTTGATCTATAGAGATCAAGATAATTGTTTCTCATACCTTCGTTCATTGGTCCACAAGACTTAATCAACCTGTGCCTTTTTCTAGGAGGTCCTGAGCCTACTTTGTTATTTTTCTAGTCCCAAAACTTAATCCACTCGAGTCATAATCTTAACAGAGTTGCTTGTGTCTATTTTGTCTTTAAGGCCTTTTTAGTGGTGTGTTTGGTGAAGGTAGTCTAACCTTAGGTAGGCGAGTTTTTTTTCACCAAGAGATAATCCCTCAAAGTGGCCAACCTACCGCCTCGAAGATCGAGGAGAATTCAAGGCCTTCTGCATGAGGAAGAGATTGGGAATAATTCTCCCCTGCCTCCTTGTTGGAGTTACTTCACACACACCTTGGATTTCTTTTTACTAAGGTTTTTATTTGTTTATTAGTCATAATTAGTCATTATCCGGTCTCCTATATTTTAGGAGAGAATATTCCACCTGGAGAATATTCTCTTTCAATTCACACTTCAGTTTGACTAGTTGAGTTGAGTTTAGATGTTGCATTGGGATCATCACCATGTTAATTCGACCTTGCCTTGGTATCATCACCAAAGTGGCACATTAGCCTTGATTCCTTGAGTTAACTCCTCACTACTTTTTGTTCAGTCAATTAACTGAAGACTAGTTGACTAGTTAACTCAACTAGGTGGCAGTTCACTCCCGTAACTACCTGAGAGACTAGAATAGGTGGCAGTTCACTCCCGTAACTATTGGTGTGTGTCCAGATCACTCTATACCACCACTATGGCGACTTGGTTCACCTCAAGTCGAACTCATTGAGTTATACAGAGTATATCATGTGTAAATTATTCATTATTCACAACGGTTAATGAGAATTCTTTCCATTCTTTCTCTCTTTCTTCTTCTTTTTTCAATTCTCTCTGCAAATGTGTGTATCATTGTTTAGATAGATCTATTCTATGTAGGTCAACACATTTACATGGTATCATATCCGATGGACTGCTAAGAAAAATCTACACCAAAAAAATTTGCAGGTAAAAAAGATTGAAGACAGCGGAAAGATGGAAATCCAAAAAGAATTCATTCTTACACCTTACAACTATTTTGCATGGAAGGAAAAAATAGCCATACATCTCCGATCCAGAGGGTTGTATAGGTTAACCATGAATACAGATACAGAACCAACATCAGCCATAGAAAAATCCAAGTACTTAAATCGCATGGAAGAGGCACTCGAAACAATTTGCAGTCTTATTTCTCTCGATCTCCTTTTTCATATATCTTCCTGTAAGACTCCCAATGAAGCCTGGACCATCTTGGAAGGGCTCTTTGGAAAACAGGATGATATGAGGGGACACATTTTGGAGGTGTAGCTACTCACATTAGATCCAAAAATCTTCGAGAATATCCAAGATTTCTTTACAAAATTCAAGGATTTACTGTCGCAACTCAAAGCTTGCGGGGTTGATAAATCGAAGGAGGAGAAACAAATGGTTCTCACCATTCTCTCCAAGCTTGGACCTAAATTCTCTGTATTCGTATCCACATTCCATACTATCAGATTCGCCTCTGGAGCCACTTGGAAGATGCCTTCTCTTGAGGACTTTATCAAATCCTTGACACAAGAGCAAACCAAGCTCATCAACATGGGTGCAATCAAAGGCCCAAGGGTGCATGCACTCACTGTGCATGATGGCAGCCACAAATATAAGAAATATAAAGATAAAGATAAGTAGAAATCTCATGCACATATGAAGAAGGAAGGGTACACAAAACCCTTCACTGATGCCTTCGGATCCAAAGGATAAAAGGGAAGAAAAGGAGAGAAATGCACATATTGTCACAAAGGATTCCATTTGGAATCTGCATGCATGCAAAAGAAAATAGATCTGATGTCTCAGATACTTCAGAAAAACAACCTTGGAGATCGCATCCCCAAGTGTGCAAAGAAGAAGAAGCCAGAAGATTCGAATTCCAAGAAAGGTAATTCTAGCCATGCGTTGATTGCCATCAACTCCTCTCCCAATGCTTGGATCGTAGATTCAAGAGCATCACATCACACGGCTGCCTCAGAAGCAGTCTATTCTTCTTTGGATGCATGAAAAGGTCCTCCTATTCTCATGGGGGACAACTCTTCTGTCGAAGTCACCGGCAAAGGAAGGATTGAACTCACCAACAGAAGCTTCGAGAATGTGTTGCATGTTCCCAAGCTTTCTGTCAACCTTCTCTCTATGTATCAAATGACGAATTCTGGCACCGGAAAGAAAATTGTATTCACACCAAATGTTGTGGACATCTACGACATGCAAACAAACTCCAAGGTTTCTACCAGTGAGGTAAATCATCAGTCTAGATTGTATACATTTTCTTAATTCATTGAACCTGATTCTACTTTATTGCTTACTCATGTTGTTGAAAGTAGTAGGATATGGCACGAAAGGTTTGGACATTTGAATTTCAGATACATGCAACAGATTAGCAAGCAAAAATTAGTTGATGGTCTACCAGACATCCATTTCTCCAAGGGAGTATGTGAGGGATGTGTTCACGGAAAACACCCTCAAGAGAAATTTGACATGGGAAAGTCTTAGCGAGCTTTCGCACCTTTAGA
Organism: Picea engelmannii; assembly: GCA_009831015.1. Classification (NCBI taxonomy): domain Eukaryota; kingdom Viridiplantae; phylum Streptophyta; class Pinopsida; order Pinales; family Pinaceae; genus Picea; species Picea engelmannii. Next base: position 82,532 of record ML801421.1, on the reverse strand, counting down.
TCTGATCCACAGTGACCTCATGGGTCCTTTTCTGCATCCATCGATCAGCAAAGTGAGGTTTGTTTTCATTTTTGTTGACGATTTCTCACGTTTTACATGGATCTACTTTCTCAGGCAAAAATCTGAGGTCTTTCAACACCTCAAAGATTTCAAAGCTTTGGTTGAGACACAGTCCAGAAAGAAGATCAAAGTCCTTCGAACTGATAACGGGGGAGAGTATGTGAATCATGAGATCCACAATATTTTCCATGAGGCAGGGATTCATTTGTGGCATAGAGTTCCCTACAGTTCGCAGCAAAATGGAGTTGTTGAGCAGAAAAACGGATCTCTAAAGGAGATGGAATCTTACATGTTGCATGTAAAGTCACTACCACAGAGACTATGGGTTGAAGCACTTAACTGTGCAACATACATCCAAAATAGATCTCCCCATAGATTTATCAAGGATAAGACGCCTTACGAGGCCTGGAGCGGCCTCAAACCGGAAGTGACCCACTTTCGCATTTTTGGTTCTCATGCATGGGCCCGCATTCCCTCTGAAAAAAGGAAGGCATTTGATCCACAGAGCACTGAGTGCATTTTTGTTGGATACCCTGACAGTGTGAAGGGATATCGGCTTATTGATCTTTCCTCGGACTGGCTCATCATTGAGCATAGTGTCCAATTCGAGGAAAGTGTCTCGCATGTACCTCAGCAACCGCATGAAGACACCTTTACCCTTACACCTGTCTGAGATGATGAGCATGCACATGTCGACTCTTCTTCAGACAATAGTTCTGATTCAGAGGACTCAGAGGATTCAAATTGAGATTTAGAGTCAGTACAGTTAGATGTAGAGTTGGAGCATCTAGATGCAGTTGAAAAGCCAGAGCAGAGGCCCAAGTGGACACTAACTACTCTTCAGGATGCAGGGGATCTCGTTGGTGATCCAGCTGATACTAGGAGAACTCGATCTGATTTCGAGGAGCCTCCTATTGCACTCACTTCCACTGAACCATTGCCTTCCAGGCATCTTTTCTTGGTTCAGTCTTCAGATCCACAGTCTTATGGCGAGGCTGCTGGAAATCCCTTTTGGGAATCTGCCATGCAAGAGGAGTACAACTCCCTCCTCGAGAACCAGACTTGGGATCCGGTTCCCCTTCCTTCTAGGAGGAAACTTGTTAGATGCAGATGGGTCTACAGGACCAAGAGCACAGCAGATGGATAGATCATCAAATACAAAGCCAGGCTTGTTGCCAAAGGCTTTTAGCAGGTTCATGGTATTGACTATGATGAGACCTTCGCTCCAGTAGGGAAGATGGATTCCATACGATTGGAACTTGCCATTGTAGCAGCCAAGGAATGGGAAGTCCATCAGATGGACGTGAAGAATGCATTTCTTCACGGTGATTTCTCTGAGGAGATCTACATGGAGCAGCCCCAGGGATTTATGCAGGACTCATCTTTGGTTTGTCGACTGAAGAAGTCACTTTATGGCCTCAAGCAGGCTCCGAGGGCATTGTATGCCAAGATGGACTCCTACATGTTGTCACAAAACTTTGTACGTTCTAAATCAGACCCGAATGTATACATGCTCAAGATGGTTGATTCACTTCTACTTATAGTTTTGTATGTCAATGATTTGTTGACCACCGGTTGCTCGACTTCAGTGATTGTTGCATTCAAGAGGATTCTTCATGACAGGTTTTTGATGAAAGACATGGGTCCGCTACACTTCTTCCTTGGATTTGAGATCAGTCAGGATGCATTGGGCATCAAACTATCTCAAGCCAAGTATGCATGAGATCTCCTTGAGAGATTTCTCATGACAGACTGCAAGTCTGCTCCGACTCCTTTCCTATCAAAAGTCAAACTTGAGGATGGCAGGGAGACTCCACTGGTTGACAGCACACTGTACAGACATCTAGTGGGGAGCTTGTTGTATCTCACACACTCCAGACCAGACCTCTCATATGCAGTTGGCACAGTTTCCAGGTTCATGCAGGAGTCGCATGAGCTACATTGGAAAGATGCAAAGCGTATTCTTTGATATGTACAGGGCACCATCACCTTTGGGATTCATTATGCAGCAGACTCTACATTATATCTCATTGGTTTTACTAATTCTGATTGGGTTGGCAATAGCATTGATCGCAAGTCCACATCTAGTTACTCACTCATTCTTGGTTCTGGGCCTATCTGTTGGTCAAGCAAGAAGCAATCTACCATTGCTCTATCTTCAGCCGAGGCAGAGTACAGAGGGGTAGTTAACATAACCATTCGGGCTATGTGGCTACAACATTTTCTCAGTGAGTTGGGCATTCATTTTCATCGGTCGATCGTCATCTGGTGTGACAACCAGAGCACTCTGAAGTTATGCATAGATCCAGTTCAGAGGCAGCGGACGAAGCACATCGAGATCCACATGCACTACATACAGGACTTAGTACACGAGGGGATCATCGACTTACAGTTATGTCCTTCAGCAGAATAGACGGTAAACATTTTCACCAAGACCTTCACTGAGTAGAAATTTCATTCTCTGCGAGGTCGTCTTGGAGTGAAGGACACATTTTCCTAGCAACTGTAGTTCTTCTTTTTACATACATTGTACCTTGAGGGGGGGGGTTCCCATGAGGTTTTTCCTCTTTCCTCACTTTATTTTCAGTGTATCTTTTGTACTTGGGTACCTAACATGGCCTTGTTGCCAGAACCCAATCTTTATTTTCACCATAGTGATGTTCAGGGGGGGTGTTGGAGTTACTTCACACACACCTAGGATTTCTTTTTCCTAAGGTTTTTTATTTTTTTATTAGTCATAATTAGTCATTATCTAGTCTCCTATATTTTAGGAGAGAATATTCCACCTAAAGAATATTCTCTTTCAATTCACACTTCAGTTTGACTGGTTGAGTTGAGTTTAGATGTTGCATTGGGATCATCACCATGCTACATTGGGATCATCACCATGATAATTCGACGTTGCCTTGGTATCATCACCAAAGTGGCACAATAGCCTTGATTCCTTGATTTAACTCCTCACTACTTTATGTTCAGTCAGTTAACTGAAGACTAGTTGACTAGTTAACTCAACTAGGTGGCAGTTCACTCCCGTAACTGTTGGTGTGTGTCCATATCACTCTACACCACCACTATGGCGACTTGGTTCACCTCAAGTCGAACTCATTGATTTATACAGAGTATATAATGTGTAAATTATTCATTATTCACAACGGTTAATGAGAATTCTTTCCATTCTTTCTCTCCTTCTTCTTTCTTCAATTCTCTCTGCAAATGTGTGTATCATTGTTTAGCTAGATCTATTCTATGCAGGTCAACACATTTACACTCCTCAAAGGTGTCAACTCGATCAGTCTGATAATTTCATACTGGTTGGTCAGTCTGATATCGTAGACCATATTTCTCTAGAATTCAACGTTGTAGAACCAAAAGAGGTAATTGTTGAGGATCTTGGAGCTGAGGAATTCATTCCACACACTAATTCTCTGTTACCTTTAATTTTCCCATTTTCGATCATACGTGTCCCTCCTCTAGGATCAGACTTTGTTGATAGTAGCCTCCTTCGATGGGCCATTATGGACGACACTTCACCTGTTCCAAGGTCGGTATCCTCTACAACTCCCACCTCAATGATCATTACCGAAGGGATCTTCCCTCATGGTATGTCGAATCAAACAACAAATGTGGTTCAACCCACCATAGTTGCGACAACCAACAACATTTCCATGTCGGTTGTCAGTCCCACTCGAGTTTTGAGTGCAGCAACATCTTTTGCATCAACAACAAACAATTTCTCTTATGGAATGCCATCGATGGGCATGTCTAATGCGTTGGTGAGTTCTCATCCAACTTCCTAGTTATCGAGTGTTGGTGCGGGGAACACTCAAGCTCCTTATCAGGCCTTGTCTTGGGGTGGAGGTCACATTCCTTTGTCATCTTCATTCGTGGGAAATGGACCTGTTCCATTTTTTTGGCCCTAACCCCGCATGGGGTTGGGGTGCTTCCATGGGTAGCGGATCCCAATCCTCTATTATGCCATCAACTTCGACCCCATTCACACTTTACGGTGGGTTCGACCACAACCCTTTCACTGTGTCTTCAATGTCGGTAGGGGCAACCCGTTCCAAGGTCAATATTCCCCTTGTAAAGGAATAGTTTCCTCTCTAGGGGTGCCTTTTGGGAGAACTCCTCTCCAAGGACAGTGGAATCCCTTCCAAGGGATGTCGCAAGGGGACAACCCCTTTCCCATTCAGTCCACTCCAGTGTCAGGATTTCTTCCTTTCCATGGGGGGTTTGTTGGAGGTAACCCTAGTTTTCCTCTTCATAACCATATAGGTGGAGGTTTTCCTCCATTTAACCAGGCACCACAAGGATTCATCCGAAGATTTGGTTCGATAGCAAACTCTTTTTGGCAACCTGGTTCCAGTTACAATCATGGCCCTTCTTTTCAGGATGCTCATCAGTCGATGACGCAACCTAGGTTATCGATACTAGCAACTTTGCACTTGCCAGATTTGTCCAAGTTGATGAACAATTCGATTCGTCATGACCCTAGTTGGCCTGCAGTCCCAACTAAATTACCTTCGTACATCCCAAAGTTTGAGGGGAAAATCGGTGAAGACCTGCATGACCACGTGACGACAATTCACTTGTGGTGCTCGTCTAACTCGTTAAATAACTGTTCAATCATATTGTGTTTGTTCCATCATACTCTTATTGGAGGCATTGACAAATGGCATATTGAACTCGAGAGGGGGAAGTACTCAACGTTCGATGAATTATCTATGGTTTTCTTAAACCACTTCCAACTCCTTGTTCGGTACGATGTTGAGACATAATTGTTGGCTAACTTTGAACATGACAACACCACACACATTTACGACCAAATTCGGGAATGGAGGAGACGAAAGAGCCTGATTAAGGCTATAGTCCCATCGGATTTCCTCCTCAAATGGTTCCTAAAATCCTTACTCCCATATATTTTGAAGGACATCGCAATGTCATGAGAGTTTTTAGAGGAACAAGCGATCTTTAGGGCATGCCAATTATATCTTATATACTCTCAATCAGGCATACTCTATGAGATTATGTCAAACACGCCACGATCTACCCTCAACTTGGAAAAGCCAAAGTACAACCCACATGTCAATGGTATAGTGGGTTCTGCACAAACAAAAGGCATAGACCTGGCTACTAGCCAGAGGCAGGAAATTTTCATTCAGCAACCTGTGTCTGGTCCAACCACTGGCTCAACCTCCCCTGCCACCTAGTATTTTGATGTACATTCGGTGCAAACAAATACTTTGAAGGGTCCTAAACAACCTGGAGAGAAGAGAAAAGGCATGGGTAAGAAAGGTGGTGGGGGTAAAAATAAGAAGTCAGATAAAAATGTCGAGGGGGCAAAGGATGAGAAGAATAAAGTGAAATTTCCTTGTAATATTTGTGACGATGATCACCTTACTCACCAATGTCCGCGAATGGAAGAATCCCAACGAATTATCAAATTGAATCAACAACAACAACCTATTGTGTTGCAAAACCCTTTTCCGCAAGGGAAGAAGTTGCAAGATGGCTCTTCCAACTTCAACCCACAAGGGGTCACTTCGAGTGCTCCCCCCTTTGACGGATATAAAGGAGTAGTAAACATGCTTAACTCCTCAAAGCTAAAATATGTAGACTTGTCGATGAGAAATAAGAAATATGATAACCCTGAGTCGACGAAGAAAGGGAAGAAAAATTCAGAGGATCGCCCTCCCCTCCACATAGAGAGGCATGAGAAATAAGCAGTGCCACAAATATCGAATGGATTTTACAAAATGATGATGCATAGCCCCAATGCATGAGACACTCCCAATTATTCAGTTGTGGAAGACTTAGCTCAAACGCCTTGTGCTATGTCCGCTTTGGAGGTTCTCCAAAGTTTCCCTTCGCAACGTACTGTGTTGTTATCTTCCATAGGAGATGTCGACTATGTAAGTCAACTCGTTATGAAGTTTGATGCTATTGATGTGAGACCACGCCTTCCATTTTATGTAGCATTTCAGATTGGGGTTGTTTGCAACAATATCTTAGCAAAAAAAACGTTGTTGATGAAGGAGCTTCCACGTGCATGATGTCTTTGTCATGTTGGAAAGCCATCGATTCTTTTGAACTTACCCCTTCCCCTACACTCTTGACTTCTTTCAACGTAAGTTCATTTTGACCACATGGTTTGATTCTTTCGTGTTTGGTTACGCTAGAGGGAAAGTCTGTTTGTGTTGAGGTTGAAGTAGTCAATGCATCACTCGACTATAATCTCGTGTTAGGAAGAAGCTAGACTTATGCCATGGCAATTGTTGTTTCGACAATTTTTTGGATTATATGCTTTCCCATGAGGGAAGGATTGTGACTATCGATCAAGTGGCATATAAACTTTCTGACACGACAACCAATCCTGGGTCCATTGTCCCTTGGATTGAAAACTCTCAGGCGGTGACTAAGAGTATCGGTTATGGGATGTACCCTTCGCTCATGGGATCTTTTGATATCCCTGCATTGATTTCCTACATTTGTTCTACTCAGGTTAATAGGGTCACTTCGTTTAGGACGTCATATATATAGGACCTGTGGACCCTTCCCTCACCATTTAGTGTGGTCAACGGTCAAGTTCACGCTAGGATGGCCAAAACTTTGTCTGTTGCTGAACTAGCTTATCAAGTCATTTAGCAGGCCACAATAGACCCATATCAAACTCCAACGGTTACGAAGGAGGAGGATCTCTTTCCTGAGCCTATCTGGGCTCAAAACTCTTCGAACTCTCAAGACTGTTTAGATACCGTCTTGCCTTCAGATGAAGCAATTATTGAGGCGATGGTCAGAGCCGAAAGGCCATCAGATGATTTACATCATAGATCATTTTTCCTTCTTGAACTTAGTCGAGTTGAGAGTGGAGAGTTCAAGTCAGTCGTGGTTGGAAGTGTTGATGGATTGGTCAATCCTTTGGCTGGACACGGTGTCTATGTTGAGGGAAATATGGCCAACATATTAGAAACAATCCCAGTCAACATTTCTAGAAATCATGAAGTTGTCAAAAATGTATTTATAGGAGTAGAATTCTCATAGGAAAAGATCACTCAATATACAATACTCTTTAAGGATTTTCCATATGTGTTTGCATGGTCTTATGAGGAAATGTCTGGCAATCCTCGAATAGTCCAACGCGAAATACAAACCTATGAAAAAGTAAAACCGGTTCACCAAAAGTTGAGACCTGTGAACCCAAGAAAGGTAGTAGAAATAAAGGTGAAAGTTGAAAAACTGCTCAATGCAGGCTTTATCTACTCAATTCCTCATACTGAGTAAGTCTCCAATACTGTTCCCGTTGATAACAAGCAGGGCACAATCCATGTTTGCATGGATTTTAGGGGCTTGAACAAGGCATGTCCTAAGGATAACTTCCTGATACCATTCATCCATCGAATCTTGGATGAGTGTGAGAGGAGCGATATTTTTTCGTTTATGGATGGTTTTTCTGCCTACAACCAAATTGAAATTCGTCTAGAATCCCAACACAAGACAACCTTCATATGTCCTTGGGGTGCGTTCTCTTATAGTAAAATGTCATTTGGTCTTAAAAACACTGGTGCAACATTATAGCGGGCCATGATGTTATTCTTTCATGAATTAAAGCATATGATGGAGGCATATTTAGATGATCTCAAGGCTCACTCACGCAAGAGGGCCCAACATCTCTTACACCTCCGCTTAGTTTTTGAACGATGTTATTTTTATAGGATTTGATTGAATCCACACAAGTGTATTTTTTGTGTGACCTCTGGTCGTCTTTTTGGATTCATCATTTCGACAAAAGGGATCATGATTGACCCTTTGAATTTTGAGGCAATCACTCAGTTGCCTCCCTCGCGCAATATCAAACAACTTTAGAGCCTACAAGGAAAGGTGAATTTCCTCGGGCATTTTGTTCCGAACTATGCTAATATAATGAAGGGCTTTATGCGCCTTTTAAAGAAAGGGGTCCCATTCTATTGGGAAGAAGTTACACAACATTATTTTGATGCTTTTAAGAAGGTGTTGGTTTCGAATCCATTGTTGAGTCCTCGGGATTACAATCGAGACTATTTGTTATATTTGGAAGCAACAAAGTCTTCAATCGACATGGTTCTAGTTCAGGAGGATGATGAGCTCCAAGAGCATGTCATATATTACTTGAGTGACACTCTCATGGGTCCTGAACTTAGGTATTCATGTGTGGATAAACTGGCACTGGCATCTTTTCATGCTATCCAACGAATTTGACATTACATTCTATTACAAAAGACAATCGTCATCGTCACAGTCAATCCATTTCAATATGTTTTGACCAGGAGAATTATCGGAAAGAAGTACACCATGTGGATTGTTGTGCTTCAAGAGTTCAACTTGGACTTTGCATCTGCAAATTCTAAAAAGTCTTTAGTCTTTTCTGAGTTGATGTCAGAGTTTGCAATAGAGAACGAGGAGGGGAAACGACAAACTCATTTCCTGATGAGCACATTTTCCTCATCTCTTTGTCCAATCCGTGGTATGGGGATATCCTTATATATCTCCAAAATATGAATTTCCCTCCAAATTGCTTGAGAGACAAGCGGCGACAGATCTACCATATGGAAAAAAATTACCTCATTATTTCTGACACTTTGTATAGACAAGGGGGGGAATTCAATCCTTAGGCGTTGCTTAACTCTTGAAGAAGTTGAAGTTGTTTTGAATGACTACCATAGTGGAGCATGTGGTGGTCACTTATTTGGGTTGGAAACAACCCAAAATGTTTGCGCCTAGGATACTTTTGGTCCATGATCTTGAAATATTGCATTGAAACAATCAAAAGGTGTCATCCATGCCAAATTTTGACTAAGAAAATGCATGCACATCTCGCTCCAATGTTTCTCGTCATCATTCTTGGCCCCTTCACCAAGTGGGGGGTTGATTTCATGACATGCCACCTGACTTTTCCTAGGTAGCGTCGTTATATTACCATAGTCGTCGACTACTTTACTAAGTGGGACGAGGCTATGACAACTTTTGTTAATGATGGAGAGATAACAACACTCTTCATTTTCAATTAGGTCATCACTAGGTTGGGGGTTCTGAGAGAGATTGTCATTGACCATGGTAGTCACTTTCACAACCGCATGATGTCAGAACTAGCATCAAAACTAGGGTTTAGGCAGGAACACTCGTCTCCCTAATACCCCTAGGATAATGGTCAGGTTGAATCCGTGAACAAATCATTAATAATGATTTTAATAAGAACGATGAATTCAACCCACACCAACTAGCACTTGATTCTTTACTCGACCTTATGGGATTATATAACCTCAATCAAAACTACTACTGGATTCTCACCTTTCCAACTCGTTCATGGAGTGGAAGCAGTTTTTCCTATTGAATGTGAAGTTCCTTTAGTCAAAATAACAATCGAGCTCCTTCCGAACATGAATCATCTTGAATAACGCCTATTTTATCTTGAACATCTCGATGAGCAACATAGAGATGCAGCTTTATCAAATGAAGTGCATAAGAAACAAGTCAAGTCCTAGTACGATAAGTCTATTCGTCACGATGTTCTCCGAGGGAGATCTTGTGTTGGTCTACGATCAGGACAAGGATGTCTTGGGAGAAGGAAAGTTCAACCCCATGTGGTTTGGACCTTATGTCGTAAAATGGGTTTTAGAGAAAGGATCCTATGAGCTCATTGATTTTGAAGGCAATGTGTTGTCAGAGCCCAGAAATGGGCTCTACTTGAAAAAATTACTATGCTTATCCCTAAAGGTTCGAGTATTAGCGCTCTTGTATTTTAGTGTCTATATTGTACGTAACATTGTTTGTGTTTTGGTCTTTTTGTTGCGTTAGTGATTGATGTTCTTCTATTGTGTTTCATATGCCTGAGGAGTTGTTGATTTACTCTAGATTCACTAATGGCATCAGTCTCCATACTCGACACCTAGCATCCACTGGTTGGGTGATTTATTCGCCTTCTAGGAAGTTAGTGTCCATGGAGGTGTGTATCTCGAGGCAACTACTAACAGTGTTGTTGAATATAGTGTTGTCATTGAGATTTTACAAGATGCATTGTCTTATGGTATTTATCACCTTCAAGTGTTCATGGATTCACAATTGGTAGTTTCACAGTTAAATGGTATATATTGAGTTTGAGATCTAGTTTTATTACAGTTTTTCCTTAGGGTACGTCTTCTGGAACGTGATTTTGAGTTCATTACTTATGGGCATGTTCCTAGGAGAGATAATGAGTTAGTTGATTCTTATGCTAATTATGTGTTAGATTGGCATGTGTATCATGAATAAAGTAAGGCACACAAAGACACATGTATATATACTTTCGCAAAGTAAAAACACAAAATGTATATAACGCACAAAAAATAATATATATATCAAAATGAGATCCATCAATTTACAAAGTATGAGGCCTCCTAGCCCCCTAAAGTCATATAATGGTATACAAGTACAAAATTGTGCTATAAGAACATAATATTTCTAGGCCTGAGGCCGGTGCACCCTATCATAACAAACTACGATGTTGTTCAAACGCCGAAATAATCGGACCCATGGCCTGGGTACTCCTACGACATACGACATGTTGTTGCATACCGACGAGGAGGTCGTCAATAGTCGTTATAGGAACATTATGCATGAGAGCCTCGAATTTCCAGCCCACACTACATAAAGTCCTAGTTGCATCGTCGCTCGGTCCTACCTCCTCTCTACCTCACCGACTATGTCACAGGACGTTGTCCGGTCTCACGGATGCTCTGTCTGCATAGAAGGAAAAGTACTTGTCAGTATTTTGGATCTCACAAAAAGATACTTTGTTACATTTTCTAAAAATTAAAAATTAAATAACATAAAATGAAAGTTTACCTATATCCTGAAGCTCATCTCTGGTAGGGACGATGACATCTGAATCGTTGGTGAAGTCAATACCTGCATATGGGTAGTCCTCGATAAAGGGAGTTTGTCACTCCCACCAACCAAATAAGTCATCGTCAAAGGGGTTGGACATTTGTCCACCTCCTAAATGAGTTATGAGCTCGGTCCAATGGACCATGACTGACCACAGTCACAAGTGTCCTCATATCTGTGTATGCAGGCTCATCATGGGCACCCGCAAAACAAAGTGCATACGACACTTCCGAAGGAAAAGTTCTTGGCTTTTCCAAGCTTGCAGTGTGTCAATTGTGCCTTCATGTTGTCCAACACAGTGGTACTCCAATCATACATCATAGGGCGTAAGCATTCAACCCCATAAGGCATTTGTGCCTACGATGCCAAGAGTAAAGAGTTGGATCCCATGATATGAACCAAGGTGAATAGAATGACCTGGAGGCTCAAGTTAGTTATTTGTTTAATTGGCACTTGCGAGCCACTCTTATCGGTGCCAATGATGCAGTACTCATGGATAAAATCATTGATGCTCTGGCCTCCTCCCCAAGATTGTAATTTTGTTACTTCCCCTCCCCTCGATAAGTCGGTAATGAAGTAAATATCTTCGACCGTGATGGTCAAATACTGTCTCACAAGCATAAATGCCTCTGCATCCGGGTTCCAGTATCTAATTAGGAGATTCATTAATATCCTTTGGGCTCTCAAGCCGCTAACTTGAAAAAATTTGTACATGCCGCAAGCACGCGGAGATTTATTGGCCTTATCGTTATCAAACACCACTCGATCCACCTCCTCATGTTCACATTCTCTCCAGAGGATGGACATCCTCTCATTTTCCAAATAATTTTGAGTTAGTTTTTATTTTTCAAATTCCTTTCTGCACATCCACGCCTTTTCTTTAGAACGGTCATAGATATCCACCACTGGTGTTTCCACCATCTGCAGACATCCGCGGGTTTCCTTAAGGCAACCCACGGATGCATAGATACAAATTTTTAAAAGTAACTTTAAGCTAAAATTGTTTTTAAAATGGAAGAAATAAGGAATTGAAATGCAAGACAAGGGTGTTTTACTTACTTCTTGTGGGTGGCAAGTGGTGGAGTTTCTCCAAGCTCTGCATTTTCATGATTTTGCTATCCAAGGTTTTGGTCAATTTGGTAATTGTTTGGGTGAAATGGTAAAAATAGAATGGTAATTGGGTAATTATAATAAATTTTATTAAAATTTTGAAAACCCACTTTCTAAAGTTTCCTGATTTTCTCAAAATTTTCAACTAATGATCAAATGTGGTAGCATTATTGTTGTTGTTACAGGTCTTTACGAATTTTTCTCCTGTACACTTATCGTCAATTGGCTGAGTCTTTTTACAAGACTCTAGACATGTAATGTGTTTTTAACTAGCATTTAGGTTAGGGTGCATTTCCACTCAAACTTTGCATTTTCAGTTACCTTTACCGTTTAAACCTAGGGTCAACCCCATTAACGAGCGGTGAGACCTTTCTCTCTGCTTCAAAGCATCGTTCGATTGATGGTAGATCCTACCTTCCATGGGCATCCTAGTATAGAATCCTTTTGTTTTCTGGCGCTCATATTGCAAGTTTGGTCTTTAGGCTTGGGGGTCCTGGTTTAGTCTCGCCCTGAGTTTGGTTTTGAACTTCATACTTCTTACTCTTTCTCCTTCTAGCCTTTTTCCCGCGGGACCCCTATATTTCGGAGTCCATAGTTAAGCTCCTTTAAGACTCCTTAAAATTATAAATATTGTCGAGTGACGTTGTTCCTTGTACACTCGTTAAATGGATCCGAAGGAACATCTGTCCAACACAAGTTTACCCCTTTTTCAGACTGGACAAGACTACTTAAGAAAAATGAATAATCTAGTCTATGGGCTAGAAGAGTTCTCCTAAGTTATGTTTTATTCTTTTTTGGGCTCAGGGGACTAACTTCATGAAAAAGGACGAGGGAGTCCATAGTTAATCTCTTTTCAAACTCCTTAAAATTAAAAAGGTAGTTGAGTGATCTTGTCTCTGTCACACTCGTTAAAAAGGTTTTGAAGCGGCATCCTTTCTATATAAGTTTAACCCTTTTCCAGACCGATTGAACTATATACGAAAAATGAATACTCTGGCCCCAGTGACCAGAAGAGTTCTCCTTGGTATCATTTTATTCTTTTTCGGGCCCTGGAGGCTAAACTTACGAAAAATACCATTATGGAGAGTTGTACTTTCCAAAGCTAAGTCATAACTACATCTTCATATTGACTACTCGCGCTTTTAGGCCTAATGTCGGCTTCAACATGCTCTCATTGAACCACTTGCCAATGCATTCATATCAGTTCCTAGCCTTGAATTTTATGCTTTTGTGACTCAACACCTTATCCCTGAGGAGACATTCCCCTGAGTTTCCTTATCCTGCACATGATTCCAGCTTTCATTGAGCATATGTATGTTCCTCGCACTCTGGAACTAGTTTTCTTTTCTGTTACACTCGTTTCCTCCACTATACCATAAGCATTCTTTTATTCTTTTTCAAGCTTCCCTAACATGAAAAAGACCAAAAAAAAAAAAAAAAATGGGAAAACATCTATCTCTTTTGTTGGCAACAGTCTTGTCACCCTTGAACAAAGCAAAATCTTGAGTCATTATCTCATATTTTGGGTTTAGTATGGCTTTAGGAGACTTTTTCTCTCTTTGAGTTTTTTTCTCCTCTGGTTGGTTATTCTTCCAACTATATGGAGCGTTTGTTGATGCCTCTTGCGTTATAGATGTATCCCATTTTATAGTCATGTTGCCCAGGTCACATAATGTGTCGTGCTTATGTTCAAGGGAAAGTTTTCATTTTGTGTCGGTCATTCTGCAGTCAACCTTTGACCTTGCAAGTCAGCCTTCCCAAGTCAAGTTTCATCATCAAAAGTATCAGTATCTTCATTCGATATCTTCCAAATCTTTGGCTTTCCACCACCCCTCGTGCTGAATTATGGATGATGCCTTAATGCCTTCCTTCCAGTGGGTTCCCTCCCATCGAATTTGACACATATTGATCTAGGAGAGGGATCTAGAGTTATGTTTTGGTACCTTGGGGATTGCAATCATCAATGGTAGGTTCCCTTGCTATTGACAATGGGAATACATCAATGTCCCATGCTCGATAGTTTTTACCAGGTGTTCGACACCAGCTCATTTATTCACACTTGTTAGATGGTACCATGGTACCTTGACTCCCATCATCATTATCGGTGGATTGTATCACGTTTGTTAAAAGTATACATCAATGACCGGTAATAAAACGATGTCTCATTGTGTTTGACCTTGGCTCATCTATTCACATATTGTAGACTTGTACCATGACGAATCGTTGTGAAGACTTCAGGTGAAGTATGAGCACCACCTATTTTGTGCTCCTTCCCGAATCATATGGTGCCACCTCACAGACATTGGTACTTGCAGAGGATCACCTTGTTCATTCTCTAAGTTCCAAATATCCTATGTTCTTGATTTTGAGACATGGCTCCACTGTGTATCTATTCGTGGCTATGATTTACTTTGGCATGGATCCACTGTGTATTTTTTGTGGCCATGCTTGCTACTTAATAATTATCACATGGATCCACTATGTATTGTTCATGGCCATGGGAATTAGTCATACTTTCATATGTACCATGGATCCGCAGTATATTTGCTTTGGCGGCCATGCTTTATCACTCCTGAGCATGGGTATGCCCAACTTGGGAAACAAAAATCTTGCTTGATCTTTGTTGAGGATTATTGGTTTTTGAATCAGTTGTTCGTTAACCTTTGTGGATACTTCCATGCATCATTATCTCTCAGAGTTCATAATGTATTTCTTCCATCATTTTTCCCTTCTGACCTCACACATTAGGGGGCATCTATTATAGCACAAAATTCCACACTCATGATTTTGTGATATGGCCTAACCCTTTCCTAATGCTTGCTAGACTTTTCCCTAAAATTCACCTCCAAAATTATCTAAAAAAATTGCTTTAAGAGCATATCTGTCGATTTCCCTAGTGCAACACGCGAACATCCACGCCTTTCCTCACTGCAACCCACAGATTTTTGGTGAAAAATAAAATAATTTCGTATTTTCGGGCAGGTTTTTTGGTTGGGATCGTTTCTCAATGACCCTTTCCCGTATTCAACAGAATCCAACTCCGCAAACCTCTTTGGGAAGATATAAAATAATCATTGAGGGCTAAGGAGAGGAAAAGTCCATTAGTACAAAGTTATGTTGCCAACATCTAACAAGCCTTCTTTCTGTTATAGAAATATTCCCCTGCGAACAGGTGAACTTTCCCTTGGATTACTAACCCCTATACCAAGACATAAAAACACAATTGGACACTAACATCCCTTTGAATTTAGTTTAAATAATCAGAAATAGAGAGAGGGAGAAAAGGTGTGATGCACCTAGTTTCTAAGTTTGTCCTCGTTGCTTCGAATCCGAGCTTGAGCTCCAAACTCCTTAGCGCAACTTGATACCTACAATGCAATGGACAACAAAGAGAAACAAAGAAATCCTACTCTACAATATTACGTCAAATAAATTCATCTACAAAGATCGAAAGAACAGTAGACAAGCGCATGCGAGAATACACAAGCTTGAAGGGAATGAGCCAAGTATATTAAAATGAGAACCCAAAGAGAATACTTACAAACATGGATGATGATGCAACACTCCTCCAAGCTCCCCTCATCCAGCCCTTGCATGATGCTACCAAGATCATAAGTTTGATATCTAAAATCCTTTCCCATT
>ML801421.1:38638-53761 GCA_009831015.1 Picea engelmannii | reverse complement strand
GGGAGTGATAAGAGAGAGAGGGGGGGAGATGAGGAGGAGGGAAAAGGGGGAGAGATAGGGGAAGAGAGGGAGAGAGAGAGGGGGGGGAAGAGAGAGAGGGATATATATATATATATAGAGAGAGAGAGAGGTGGATATCAGTGGCCACCCACCTTTTTCAGCTGGTTCAAAACAATTTTCTGGCAATTTTGGTAATTTACTATTTTTAGCAGTTTTTAACTTCCAGGGCCATTTTGAGGGCCTAAATGAAGGTTTTTCAGGATCGAGATTCTCAATGATAGCAGAAGGCTTTGATTGATCCCCCAGAATGAATCTCCTCGGTGATACATTTCCAACGAGATATTGTGCACCCTAAACGAAGATCGTATGAAAAAGTTATGCCCCCGGGAAGTTCATACACCAAACTACCCAAAACGAGGTCAACAAAACTGTTGAATTGTCATCTTCCGGGGTTAGGGTTTTGGATTTTATTTATGAAAAAAATGTCTTTGGAGCCTCATTGTAAAAATCATCTTCTTGTGAATGCGAGTAGCGGACACATCTCTTCTTAGAGATAAGCTGCCACCATTCTAGCGAGTCTTTCACTCTTTATTTTTACAGTCTTTGTACATTTTCGCTTATTAATAGAAAATTGTGTATTACTGTATCTTTGTGTTTATGGTTGCATCTCTGATACATTTCTGTTATATTATTGGATATCCGATATATCTCTATACATTGCTTTATTATATCTCTGCTCTCATTTCGTGCCGAAAATAATCTGGATCAATGGTGTCAAAGCAGGTTGCTCTTGATCGTTTTTCAGTGCATGTCCCTGACGAGGTCCGAGTATAGCAAGTTGGGTCTCGAGCTTGTCTCTCTTGAAGACAATCACTCTCACATGCCTAAGAAACCCTCCATGGCGGAAGAAAATAAAAACGACAGAACAGATGATTCTATTAATCTGTTGCTTAAGCAAGCTCTCACGCAATAGAGGGAGGAAATGATGGAGAATTTTTCCCACATCCTTCAACGCCTACCGATAACAACAGAGGCGTCTTCATCAAGCGACCATTTTGTAAGTACCTCTCCTTTCAAGGTACAGGTTAATTTTGATATTCCCATATTTGAAGGACAAATAGATGTGGATGCCTTAGAAAAATGGTTAAATCTGCAAGAATGATATTCTATGTTCATAATTTCTCCGACAAGGAAAAGATCACCTTCGCACTCCTTAAGGCTATCCCCCATGTCAAACATTGGTGGGAAACTTACTGGGAGAAAAGTTCCACAGAGGAGTCTGGAATATATGGAGCCGAGCCCACTTGTGATTTTTTTGTGGATGCAGTAAATGAACAGTATTACCTTGTTGGCAACTATGAGGACCAATACATGAGATGGACCACATTGTGGTAAGAAAGGGGCCAAGCAGTTCCAAAGTTCACCAATACCTTCCATACCTTGCGCACTAAGCTGGGTATCAAAGACTCCAAACAACATTTGGTTCTGAAATACTGTTGGGCTCTACACAGATACATCCAAACTAAAATGGATTTTTTGGACATCTCATCACTCGATTATGCTTATTGATATGATGTTAAAATCGAGCAAAATTTTAAGCACCAAAACAAACGGGAGTTCGGGTGTGAAAATATGCAACAACCAAAGTATGATAAAGATGACCCTAACAACCAACATCCCGAAAACCAGTCCAAGCCACATGAAAAGAAAGGTCATAGAAAGACGAAGAAGGACACTGGAAAATGGTGTGATTTTCACAAAACTCCCTGGCACAACACTGATGAATGTCTCTCAAAACATTCATTGGTGGCCGAGATAAATGAAAAGTATCTGAACCTTGATTCAGAATTTGATTATGAAAATATTGATAGAAGACATATCATCAACGCAAACCCCACTGCTATTGTCGTGACCGCAACAATTCAACCAGAAGAACCAACAGATTCTGAAGAGGGGGAGCGCCTTTTTCATTCACAGATGTGGGTGAAGGGGGCCCCGCTGCATTTTATTGTTGATATCTGAAGCCAGAAGAACCTCATCTCAGCAGAGGTCATCAAACAGTTGGGATTGTCGACAACACCACACCCTCAGCCATACAACATAGGGTGGCTTCACCAGGAACGAGATCTTTGTGTCAACTAGCAGTGTCGATTGTCATACGGCATCCATGTATGTAATGTGTGTGATGTTCTCTTGGGCCAACTATATATGTGGAAGAACCATGTTATTTATGAGTCTCGACCCTGTAGTGTCATTGTTACTCTTGGGGATCATCTCTACAAAATACCAGAGGTAATTCCGACTATTGTCCCACCTAAACAATGCCGCAAAGTAGTATCTCATACTACAAAATTCAGTTTCTTCACAGTCTGTTCAAAGCATGAACAGAAGAACACCACTGTAGTCTCAATCCAAGCACCTTCTATCCAACAGAAGCAGGTCGGCAATATTGCAGCAAAGTGTAAAGATTCCTTCTGTACACATGCATATCATTTAGCCAGACTAGTTAAAAAGGTCCAACCCTTCCAGCCACAGGTTCGTGACAAACTTCAACAAGCTAAGCAACACAACTTCTCCAACAAGGCAAGCAGTTCATCAAGATGCAGATTCAACAAACGTTTTTCCCTCTCCCCCAGGAACTCAACGCAATGGAGACCATTGCTTCATAAGGAGGGAGGATTGATCCAAGTGGATATCAATGGCCACCCACCTTTTCCAGCTGGCTCAAAACAGTTTTCTGACAATTTTGGTAATTTGCTATTTTTAACAGTTTTTAACTTCTGAGGCCATTTTGAGGGCCTAAATGAAGGTTTTTTGGGATAGAGATTCTCAATGAAATACAAAGGCTCTAATTGAGCCCCCAAAATGAATCTCCTCAATAATACCTTTCCAACAAGATATCGTGCGTCCCAAATGGAGATTGTATGCCAAAGTTACGCCCCCAGGAAGTTGATAACCAAACTACCCAAAATGGGGTCCACAAAACTGACGGCTTTTCATCTTCCGGGGTTAGGGTTTTAGATTTTCTTTATGAAAAAAAGGTCTTTGGAGCCTCATTGTAAAAATCATCTTCTTGCGAATGTAAGTAGCGGACACATCTCTTCTCAGAGATAAGTTGTCACCATTCTAGTGAGTCTTTCGCTCTGTATTTTTATAGTCTTTGTACATTTTCGCTCATTAATAGAAAATTGTGTATTACTGTATCTCTGTGTTTATGGTTGCATCTATGATACATTTTTGTTATATTATTGGATATCTAAGATATCTCTGTACGTTGCTTTATTATATCTCCACTCTCATTTCGTGCCGAAAATAATCTGGATCAGAGAGAGAGAGAGAGAGAGATGGGAAATGAAGGCATAAAAGTACCTTGAATAATCCCTCCAAGTTAAGAGATTGTTGTCTTTCCATGTTTGCATTGCTACTAATGCGTCATGAGAGACCATCATTAGCTTGCAGTCGCCCGAATATGGGAATTGTATTATCCTTAGTTTTCATGGGATTAAATGGATGTCACCATGGATGAAGCATACCTAGATTGTTGGAGCTTTGGAAAAATTCATTTCGGTGTTTGGATATTGGCTCCACAAATTTGAGGAGCCTCCCCCCTTCAGGTTTGGAGAGTTTACAGTGATGCTGCGAACTTTGGTGATTAACATGGGCAAGGGAGATCTTTCAAGGGCATCAAAGCAAGTCCAATCAGTGAATTCCAATTGTGGCAAGTTGAATAAGGAAGCAATAGTGCACTAGCTTGATGATATAATGGAAATTAAGTAGTCAACTCTAGAAAAAAGAAATGCAACACTAAAAGAAGCGATGAGTAGACATGTCTTCTATTAGTTTCTATGTTTTGTAAGGTTTTTAGATTATCTAGTTTGTTTTATATAATATACACTTCTCAAAAGTACTGGATCATTTTTCCCTTGGACATCATTAGGCTACATCGTTGGCATATAGATAGCATAGATATTTGCTACAATTGGACATCTATGAATCATTTTTTAATGTGATCTCTCTATAACTTGCTATAGTTTTTTAATCCATAATATCTCGGTTTGACCCTCTTGAATATTGTAAGTATTTTATTTCTGCAATAATAAAAAAATGACCAAGGGCAGCTGAGAGTGAACCCCTAAAGGAGCTATGATATGACAAGAGGGAAAAGGTGAGGGGGTCTAAGGAGGGTTGATGCCTAAAAACATCTAGCTTATGTTACCTTGAATCTTCACTCATTTCAAAATATGAGTTACAAAGTTAAAAGAGGTTACTAAGAGTGGAAGAAACAAATTCCTCAATCTAAGCCATCATTTCCTAAAAACTAGCGAATTGCCTCCCCTACATTCTTGGCACTATGAAGAGTTGAATTATAACTCTCTTGTCATCTTTCACTCATACAACATGAAGGAAAATTCAAAAGAAAAAAGAGAAGTTAATTTTTGAAAGAGGAAAAAAAAAAGAAAAAACCAGGATTCTTGCTAAAAAAGAAGCTCGCCATAGCATGGGATAGGACAACCATGAAATGAAGCCATGCAAGTTATGGGAAAAGACAAAAACAAGATACTTTCGGTTAGAGTTGAGGGCCATCAACTTGGACCCTGAATAGCACTGGAGGGAGGATACTTCTAAGGGACCATTGAGCAGAGAGCGAAGAAGACCTCTTTGTGTTGTGTGGGGCATGTATTGTAGGTACCTGAGAGCTCTGTCCTCAATAAGCTCAGTAGTAAGAATCACTTGGTTTGACCTGTTTTAGTTTGAAATTTAGAGTATCATTGTCCTACTTCACCCTAGTGGTATCATATCTTGGCTAGAGGGTGGTGTCCACATCACCTATGGTGGGTGGAAATCGCTAACTCAACTGCTACATAGTTCAAACATAAGCTGGATCCATAGATCAAACATATAAGTTCATGTTTGTTTATATATTTTGTGTTTGTTATTATTAAATTGAATCTAGCAAGGCTATATATATATATATATATATTGATGTACTGGCAAGAACTTGCTTGTCTCTGTTCTTGTAGGAAATACCCTTTTTCCCTGATTTTGCTTTTAGTTTTGTAAATTAAATTATCTGTGTTCCGATTGTAAATCCAGTACACAAGTCATGCTACCTCGTTTATTCGATTCTGGCATTGAGACCATTACTCAGACTTGTAAGAGGCCTAAGAGGCCTACTTATATTATTCTTGAGGAAATGTTATTTTGCTCTAGTCAATTGCAAAGGCATTACAATGGTAATGTTGCATCATCGTTGCATTAGGAATTTGTTCCATGGGTAGTCGGTGTCAAGAGCCAACCAGTGGTTATGGGTTCCAGTGGGATCCAGTTGTTTCCGATTCACATGCAATGGGGAACGTGAGACTCTGTAGCCGGTGGGGAGCATGAGGTCACTAAGGAAGGCTTTCTTACCTACTATACACTGTTTCCGAATAGTTGAATTTAGTTTGTAATTTGCACTAGATATTCATATTCCAATAGTGGGTGATCGGAAGTTGTATCTTTGCTAAACATATAGAAGGCTAGTCCTTTGTTCTGCTAAAACATGATGCGCTGGATGATAAGAAACCAAGCTTACTGTGATCCTCGTTTATGTTTGGATGACAATTTCGATATACTGCAGGAAGTACTTATTTATTTGCAGCTTGTAAGTCACATATTGTTTCTTTATCAAACGAAATAGAACCGATATCTCGTCCTGCGGAAATAGTACTACATCCGTGGTTGGGTAGTTGATTTTGATATTTTGTAAGTAACTATATCGTTGCATTTTCATAGGATAATAAAAAATTATCTGAAGGTTGCCAATGCCTGCAATTTGATTTTCTTTTGCATGAAATTGCTTGACTGACAGTACTTGGTTTAATACAGTCTGTCTTATAGGTTTACAACTTTTCATTTTTCCAGGGCGTTGTCCATTTTCTGCTTTGGCATATGTATTCTCTCCAATCACATTGCTTTTGGAGTGATCAAACTGTATCCCTTGTTGTACCTTGCTATTGCTTTTACTCTCTTAATGGCTGCATATGCTGGGTATTTTCGAATACAAATGCAGGGGCAGTTAACATTAAGAGTAGTGATAGTGCCCTGGATGACTATTGTGTTCATCCTGTACTCTCTGTTAGGAAGCAAAGACATTGGAAATGAATAATGATCAACATGGTAATGGCAATGAAATTTTAAAACCGTCTTATATTAGAAAATAACGCCTTCTTCATATCCGGGACAAAACCCCAAACGATATGCTAGTTTGATATAATGATGGCTTAGCACGTGATTTTTTTAAGGGATAATAATTTCCTTTGACAAAGAGAACGCACCACTGTCTTGTTACGTTACGGGTGAAAAGACCTTTCTTTAAATACCAGTTAATACCAGTAGTTTCAACAGCTTTATGACCAGGTGTGTTCTTAGTGTTTATAGAGGAAATGAAATTGAGATTTAATAGATAGTGAGGAATTTGACAATGAATAATTGCCCCTTCAAATGAAATATATATATATATATATATATATTAATAAATTAAACTAACCTATTTAAACAAGATAAAAAAGACTAATTTCCAAGGAATAGAACTAAACAGTCTACTGCACCTCAAGCTCAGGTTTAGAGTGAAAAAAGAAGGGTTTACACCTCAAGATTTGATCTTTCTGGGCAAACCGAGTTAAGATGGACCTATGCTATTTATTCACCAACTCAACAAAACATAACCAACTCAACAAAACATAAGTGAAATTCTTCAAATGAAAGGAATGGGTATTGCAGCTTCCGTGACGTGGGCAAATCAGATACATACATATCTTGCAAGTCTTTTGCCTAAAATGGAATTTCTTTCACATGGATGTTGCCTTCTTTATTTGCTGAATGATTGCTGGAAGTTCAGTTGAGGGTTTTAGATGTTTGCTGTTAATAATTGCTTCATAAATTGTACCCTTCCCTTTGCATAAAGTTGCTGGTATAAACATGTCCTTTAAATGCATGCACAAGTTTAATTGGACAGTAAATGATATATGCTTGACATTCAATTTGGATTACAGGCTTGACAGCTCATTCCCTCTTCTTTGTTCTGTCACAAATTTATGGACAATATTGTGAATCTGGTATAATGATGATTGCTATTCTTAAATTCTTAGGTTTGAAGTTCTCATACTGTTTGAAATGATAATTGCACACTTAATCAGATTTGACTTTTGAAACTCCCTAATCTAACTGACCATCGTTGAGTTTGGCATAAGAGATCAAATGTTGAAAACCGTCATAGCCCCAAAACTGGCAAAGGAGAACGTTGAATGATATGAAAGAATGCATGTTTATATAAATGCTCTTTGCAGTATATGGTGGTTAGCATGTATTATATAGTTGCTATTTATGAACACACAGTTTCTCCATAAGATTGTTAAGATTGTTATTAACTGGAAATCATGAATGCTGAAACGATAGTTGATGCTTACGACATGGATTTGCTCCTCTTATTGAGCTAAAAATGGTAGCATTACTTCATCCTAAAACTGACAAATGCCCCATGCTCCTCTTTATTAGTCCGTGAAACTGGCAAATGCCCCATGCTCCTCTTTATTAGTCCGTGCCCTTCGGGCTGAGGGACTATCTTTATTAGTCCGTGCCCTTCGGGCTGAGGGACTATCTTTATTAGTCCGTGAAACTGACAAATGCCTCATGCTCCTCTTTATTAGTCCGTGCCCTTCAGGCTGAGGGACTAATAGTAATCAATTTTCACTCTTTCTAATAAACTGACACAGAAACCAATGTATTTTAATTGTTTTAACAAAACTTTTCCGGAAATCATACAATTTAGGTTATTTTTTAACCCAAGTTTTGAGTTCCTCAGGAAATCATACAATTTAGGTTATTTTTTAACCTAAGTTTTGAGTTCTCTCTCTTATTTGCCTGGAGATTCTCGAGGCATAGGGAAGAATATCTTAGGGTTAGCGTTGATTTAAAGTGCACATTTGTTTCTGACTTTTAACAAATGAAGTAATGCTAGAGATCAATCTAGCATTACAACACTCTACTTTTAACACAACACACATATGCTCTATTTCCTCCTCGCTTTCCCCTTCTGCTCAGGGTACAAGCTCTCGCCCCTCCGTTCCTTTCTTCGGCCCCTCATGGTTAAAAAGAATAACCCCACGAAAACAGTAACTTGGGATTTTCCTGGGCGCCTGCGCCCTTCACTTGGTGTTCCTTGCTTACGACCTTGGCCTCAAGATGCAGATTATGTGCATCCACTAGTGCAGCTGGCTGTGAGATTTCCTTCAAAAGTTCAGCTATGACACCATTTCAAGCAGAAAGCAATGACCATGAATTTGGAGAGACGTTTCTGGAACCATATTCTCTGTAACCATATGTTTCAAGGTGGAGTTGCACCTTTATCTCTACAATTTTTCTTGCATTTTTGCATTTTTCCATCTCTGCAATTTTTCCTGCATTTTTCCCTGCAATTTTTCATACAAAATTTAAAGTTGAATTGCAAAAATTAGTTCAGTCTGAAACATATTTTAACAATGAACTTACCACCATATATGCAGGTAGTATTCTCTGCAACTAGAAGGTGGAGTTCTACAAAGGTAAGGGCCTTTGTATGTGCAATTTTTCTATATTTAACAAAACCCACTCATACATATCACTTGATTAAAAAATATAAGCCTACTACAAAGCTTTGAAGTACCTTATATAGCTTTGTTGTCGATGTCTCTTTAGTCTCTGCAGGTCAGAACCTCCTGAGATTAGCTCCTCGTTGTACGGCTTGCCTTCCTTCCATCTGTAACGTATCCTTACTATTGAAAATAGAGACTTTCGGCGCTGTTCAGGAAGGAAAAGATCTCTTTGGGCCTAGGGTTCTATCACCCATAAATGCTTAATATCGGTTGACTTTGCTTTTGGAAAACAACAGGAGCTAAACCAAACCAAGTAGAAGGCCCCTTCATTTACTTTCTCTCCAGTCATCTCTGCCTTCCGGCTCTCAAAAGGCATCAAGTAAAAGCCAAGGCCAAGGCCCAGGAAATCCATAAGTAGTTGTAATGCCCCACACTTGACTTTAGAAGCGCTCAGGTCCTTGTCCTTTTGCCGGCGACCCAAAGCAGATAGCGTTGCGTCCTTGTCCTTGTAACCTTCGCGCTCAGTCCCTCTACGCTGAAGGAGAAATGCCTTTTAACTGCTTGCTTGGATTTAGTCAATAAAGCCAGAACTTATGATATTCGATAGAGTACGGCACTTAGTTACAAATGGTGTCGAACCAAGCTCTTGAAACTGAACCATTAGATCGTGAACCAAAGCAGATAGCGTTGCATCCTTCGGTATACGAATATTCAGTTAACTATCGCTCAGTGACCTTCGCTCTCAGTCCCTCTACGCACAGCAGAAATGCCTTTTAACTGCGAGTACGCACAACATTCGACCCCAGTTTAGGATGGAACATGATTTCTGATAAGCAGATGTGAGTCTGTGCATGTATGATACGTGGATGGTGATTTAAATCGCGTCAAAAAGACAGGGCTTGATGTGAACTTGATTATATTATATTATTATAAATGATTGAATCCAATACAAAACCTTACGGATGATTTCTGATAAGCAGATGTGAGTCTGTGCATGTATGATACGTGGATGGTGATTTAAATCGCGTCAAAAAGATAGGGCTTGATGTGAACTTGATTATATTATATTATTATAAATGATTGAATCCAATACAAAACCTTACGGACAAATCAGTGACTCATTTTCTTTGTAGTTCAACCAAAAAAAACTTGCAATGGAAACATTTAAAATCAAGATGGAGACTATGCAATCATCATTCAATCTTTAAGAAGAATTTAGTGGGGAGATAACCCTAACTTCTTTTGTAAGTATTGGTGCTTCTCTGCCAAATATCAACAATTTTCAGAGCTAATTAGCGGTATACCTACCACTATTTCCTCCCACAATCGTCAAAATGCCAATGTCCAGGAAGATCCAATCACTAATAAAGGAATGAGGTTGCAAGCATAAGACATTGAGCTACATTGGAATGAAGGATTCTATATCAGCTAAGAAAAGAATGATTAAAGCCAAATAACATAGACAATAATTACCCTGACAGGTTGATAAATGGCCTTGTTATGGAGCTCTAAGTGAAAGGATGGAGATTGCTCCGGAGCCTACATTCGAGTGCTTGCCTACAGAGAGAGTTCGAGTGCTTGCCTACAGGAGATATTTCAAGTGCCCGTCCCTGTGCTCGTTTGTTGAAGCGGTAGCGAGGATATCGATTTGCTACACCCTTGGAGTGTATTCTACTTGTGTGATTGACAGATGCAAAGGAACAAAGATAGGAAAAAGACTAAAGCGTTCATGACAATTGCAACACGTTTGGAGAGTTGTTTGAAAGTTGACATACTATGTAGTATGAACTAGCACAGTCATATATAATTTATCACTGATAAACGTCGAAAGACTATATAATTTCTCTCCTGCTTCTGCTAAGGTTTCAGGTTAATTGTATTGAGTACGCGACATTCAACCCTTTCTGTAAATTATGGAAATGGCAACGAAATGATCAGAATTTCTCTGCCATTTCCATAGAATGATCATTTCACTGCCATTTCCATAGCTTACAGAGAGGGTTCGATGCCGCGTACTCAATGCAATTAATCTGAAATCTTGGCAGAAGCAGGAGAGAAATTATGTACGCGGCATCTAACCCTTTCTGTAAATTATGGAAATGGCAACGAAATGATCAGAATTTCTCTGCCATTTCCATAGAATGATCATTTCACTGCCATTTCCATAGCTTACAGAGAGGGTTGGATGCCGCGTACTCAATGCAATTAACCTGAAATCTTGGCAGACTCAGGAGAGAAATTATATAGTCTTTTGACTCAGGAGAGAAATAAGCAGGAGAAAAATTATATAGTCTTTTTGACGTTTATCAGTCATAAATTATATATGACTGTACTAGTCCTATACACTTGCTATAAAATGAAAATGGAACTTTTACAAAGTTTCAAACAAATCATCAAAATTTCAAGATTTACATTTATGCTATAAAATGAAGTTTCAAACAAATCATCAAAATTTCAAGATTTACATTTATGCTATAAAATGAAAATGGATCTTTTACAAAGTTTCCGACAAATCATTAAAATTTCAAGATTTACATTTATGGCAAAATGTATGTTTGATGAGTAAGGTTCACCTTTGAGCTTACATACACTAGGAAAAATCTAAAAAAATACCTAGCAAAATGGTATGAGGATAATAAAAATAATAAATCAAATGTATCAACTTCATGACTAATGAACATATTATCCTTGTATATCATCTTTAAGTTGTGGGTATTTGAAATCTACAACTGATTTTTCGACATATCTTCCCAGATCATGCCACAATTACCAGAAAATCTGAGTGTTGCACAATGCACATATAGGAAAACTGGTGCTGTTGTTTCTCCTTCAAACAAGTTGTCTTGCCTGATCGATTAACAACAAGAAGAGAAGCCCCCGCCGCCAATGTAATTCTTCAAGCTCTTCGAGCTGCGCGGAGTAGGAAGACGAGTAGGAGACTTATTCATTTATCCAGTCCCTCGCTGCAATAATGCAATAAACCCAAGACTATTCTTCGAGGGTTGCTTTGGCTGCATATTGAAAACATAGCTCTGCTTGTGATCGTTGCAGAGTGTTTACGGAAGCATTTAATGGTTTAAGCTGGCATTTCCTTCGCTGGGATTCTTTGTTGGACAGTGTCTACCGCGTGCATTGTTTGGAAGGAACCCGAAGTCATGGGCGGAGGACGCCGAAATTTTCAAACCAAAGAGATTCGTGGAAACAGTCTCCCTCGATACAAAATAGCTTACGCCTACGCGCTTCACCTTCATACCACACCGACGCGCTTCATCTTTATAAAAACGTGGCCACTACCCGTTACCCGTTACAAAAGAAGGACGACTACATATCAGATGGCCATCAGTAGAACGCATGGGCATAAATGGAACGCATGGGCATCAGATGGTCGGAAGTAGAACGTTGCAATTACATATCTTTACAGTAATTTTTTAATGTGATTAGGTAAATGTTAAAAAGTAAACATGTTAATGGATGTCTTGATAAATGCAAGAAAATTATGAACAATAAATCTGATCCATTGATTTTGAAGGACGACTAAAAATATGCCAGCATCTTCAATGCATAACCATCAGATTAGGGTTTAAGATTAAATAAGATTAAAAGATCATTAATTATTACACTACTAATGGTGCACTTAAAAATGTCACCGCAATTGACATATTATTCCTTGAACATTTTGAATTCTATATTTGTTATGTTTGTAAGTTTTCATTGAATTCCATATTTGTTATGTTGGTAAGTTTTCATTGGGAAAATTGAAAAGTAAATGTTTCTTTGAGTAACAAAGAATTTGATTTCAGAATTTTATAATCATGAATTTGATTTCAGAATTTTATGAAAAAATCCTTGTAAACCGTTTTTTCACTTTTTCTTTTAAAAACTAGTTTCCTTTCACTGTCAGTTATTATAAAACTACTCTGCAGCAAGTCGTGGTTGAAAGTTAAATACCTGGAATGTACAATGGAATATACAATATGCAAAGCATAAATTCATGTTGACTTTAGATGACAGATATGATCTGATTAGTAAAAATCTATCTAAAAATAATATAGTTTACACAAATATAATGAGAGCTTCGTTATTAATCTTCATATATAACTCATATCAAAGCTATGTTAGAAAGAGTATTGGTATCTAAATACACGTGCATAGTTTACACAAATATATTTTGAAAAACAACTGTCTTCATATATAACTCATATCAGAGCTATGTTATAAGAGTACTGGTATCTAAATACACGTTCATAGTTTACACAAATATATTTTTTAATTAATCTTCATATATAACTCATATCAAAGCTACGTTAGATTAACAGTATCCTTCATTATTACGTAATCTTTATATATAATTCATATCTCTCTAAATTATATATTTCTTTAAGTTAGATTAACAGTTTCCTTCATTATTACTTAATCTTCATATATAATTCATATCTCTCTTCTATATAATTCATATCTCTCTAGTTAGAAGAGCACAATATCAAGTATATTTATAACAAAATCAAACAACAAGTTTCTCTACTTCCTAGAGAAGGACTTGTTGCTCAGCAACCTCTTGTTGAATTAAGAATGGTATCATTACCTTTGTTAAAACAAAATAGATCACTGCTGGAGAATTTGAATGTCTTGAACATTGTTGCAATGTACATCACTACAACATAGGTACAATCAAAGGTTTCATTTCACTATTGACTGGAATATAGTTAAGAGGGTCTTGTAATTAATAAGAATTCTACAGACTGGTTTGGCAAGCTGAGTTAAAATGTTTTGGTCAACTCCCAGAGTTTGACTACCTTCATTGATTGGACCAAGTACTCGTCATTTCTTTTGCCGCTTCTTGGTTTATGGAAGGGTGAGTTTTCTTCAAGTATATTAAGGAAATGCCTGAACTTTGAAGCACATGCTTTATAAGAGCATTTTCGAATTTTCGATGTTCATATTTAAATTGAAACTGAGCTGGAAATTAACGACTAATGTGTATTTATATTTATGGTGATATTACATTATCTAATATAAATCTGTTAAATGAAATTTGAGGTGAATACATGTAGACAACCAAAAAAAAATGATCGCTTCCATACTTTAAAAGATACACCTACGACTAAATTCATCAATTAATGAATATACCAACTACTGAATTCATTAATTAATGTTATTTATTTTTAACACTATAAAAAATCATGTATTTCGAGTACGCTTCTTTATATAGTCTGTGTGTTTTCTCAATGAATGGCATAGACTTTAAAATATCCCTTGTGAAAACAAACCACCACCCTGATTAAGTTATAAGTAAAATTATGTCGTCATAAAATTAAATTTACTATGCCTGCAATGAAAAAATTAAGTATACCATTGTCTTTTGGGTTTAACTAATGTGAACCATACGAAAAAAGGATTACCTCGGAAGGTCGACAGTTTCATTATCAATTTTGTTGCTTATGAATGAAGCGATAACAATAAGATCATGGATTCAATTTTGTTGCTTGTGAGTGAAGGAGAAACCATAAGATCATGGATGCAAATAGTAGAGACTAATTTGAATTGCACAGAGTGGATTTCTACAGAAAAAGACAGCAAAATGTAAGACCCAGTACCTCTCTGTCTGTATAAAGATTCGTTATTTTCCGAAATCTTTTCACCGCTTTCAGTGAGAGGTGTTTAGCGGGATTCAAAACAACAATTAGAGGATTGAGTAGAGCTGTCAGAAAGATCAAATTGGTTCTAATCAGGTCTGAAATTTCAAATTTCCCTTACCTGTCTTGCAAATTTGATGACAGCCATTTGTTTTTCATGCATGTCATTTTAAGTTTTCTGCAGATTTATAAGTGTGAATTTTTTTTTTATGTGTATCAAGTATTATCAAAGTTAATCTCCTAACAAGTTCTAGTTATATTTGTGTATTCATTGAGCCATAGCTAGCTAAAACCCTAACTTGAGTATGGCTGGCAGCATGCAACTAACTAAAAACCCTAACGTGAGCTCACTGTCTAAAAGATTAGAGCCATTGTCCAACTCAGATCCTCATCCATCATCCCTATTGTGGAAGGAAACAATACATATGGAGCAATGGCCATAAAACAAATTACATCCTAAAATTGATTACAAGATTTAAAATGTTGATGCATACATAATAAGAATCTAAAACCTAAAACAACCCACAATCCACAAAACAAGAAAATAAACTTCTACAACATGCACTATTCCACAAACCTGATATTACAAGATTTAAAATGTTGATGCATACATAATAAGAATCTAAAACCTAAAACAACCCACAATCCACAAAACAAGCAAATAGCCTTCTACCTTTCCACAAACCTGATCTAATGCAGAAATGTAGAAATGATGGAGCCAACCACATGATTTACCACGAGATTTGTTGCGATTGATAGGTGCCTGTGCAACTCTCTCAATACCATAATTTGAGACTCAATCCAAAAATGTTTATTTTAATGTTGTTATCTTACACACCACCTTCTCGCACCTCCTTGTCACATTGATATCTCCCTCA
>ML801421.1:13242-37764 GCA_009831015.1 Picea engelmannii | reverse complement strand
ATAGTCATCCAATACCCATTAGCATGCATAACATCATAGGTTGGATCCGTACGCAATTGCATGTCGATGGGTGTGGATAACATCCGATGGTTCCCGAGGTGGACAAGACTTGGACGTCAAATCTTGCATGAATTATTGCCAAGGTCGACGGTGGAATCTTTCAATGGTCCCATTCATACAGCCACCAGTTTTCCTCAAGTCATTCTAACCATTGTGTCCTTCGATGCCACACTCTGGTATCGTATTGCCCAGGTTTGAATCTTGTCATTGTATTTCTATAATGTTATGGATACAAATAGCTCATCTCAGTTACCATTAAAGGAAGGAACTCTTTACATTGCCATTGTATTCTCTAATGTTATGAATACCTATTACTCATCTCAGTTAAAGAAGGAAATGTGTATTGTGGTTGTGCAAGCGATTGGCATTGAAGCGAGAGCGATATACAATGCAGGGCAGGCATCGGGGCTCACATTTTGGGCGCCCAATACCAATATATTCAGAGATCCTCGATGGGGTCGAGGTCAAGAAACTTTCGTCTTCATCATAGGAGACATACATCATCTATGTCCACCCAGTTCAACGTTATGGCAGAATTATGTTGAACGCTTCCTGAGGTGATTCTTTATGATTCACCCATTTTTCAAGATCTCTTTTTTTGTAACATCCCCATTATAATCCCTAGTTTATTTAATGTATAATATAGATATGAATGTGGCTATGGCCAAGAGATGTAATATGCGAAATGTATTTTCTGATTTTAATAAAAATAATGTGATACCAATTGCTAAGAATATGGATAGAGACGGGGGTCGATTAATCCACAAGAGAGAGGGGTGCCTGGGGAGTGTCTAAGAGGGGTCCAAGGCGGATATGGTTTGTGGGTATTAAGACAAGCCCATATTTCTGAATTTTATTATCTTTGGGTCATCCATCTGCTTTATGTTTGAATGTATGAGAGCCCAATCATTGAATACATGTCATAGGGTGGGTGTAGAAGTCACATCTCATAGTTATTGGAGAGCATGGGACTGAAGTACAATCAACAATGGGCAGAGTGAGCAGTCAATTGCCTTGGGAAAATAGAGGAAATTTGTATCGGGAGAGTAAGCAATTTTTCACATTCAATCTTGGCATGAAAAACAAGGAGAGAGCAAGGAAAAAGAGCACCATAGCTAGAGAAAGGAGGATGGGTGAAATATGGAGCATGTTGGAGCATTTTTGGAGCGTTTTGGAGCTGGAAATTGAAGAGTCAGGTTGTCGGGCCTAAAGAGTGAACTCCTAAGTGAGATGCACTATAACATCAACTGTTTATTGTTGGTTGCTGGTAGTTTTCCTAGCAGTGAGTTCCCTTGAGTTCCCAATACAGAGATTCTTGGTTACCTATGCCAAAGAGACCCTGATAAACTAATGGGATGCCCAATGGACTGAGAGCAGTGAATGGGTACATTTCTTGGGTTGGGCGGATCAAGAGGAAGAGAGTTGAAGGAAATTTGGGATAGTTGTAGGAGAATACCAGTGGGTTGTGGGTTATTTAGATGTGAGGGGAATGTGAGAGGCACCCTTCTTTTGTGGATTCCTAGCCCCAGCTCGAGGGCGACTTTTTGTTGATATCTAGAACAACAAGTCTATGGTTGGGTGGAACATCCTTCCCAAGTAGCTAGTTGCACAAGATTTCTTTTAAAGATAAGTGTTTATCTATTATCTAAGTTTTCTTATGAGTCTTATGGTTGTGCATTTTACTCTGTGAATGAGAATGGTTTTATGTGTTGTTATAGATGATTTATTAACTACATACATGTTCCTTTAGAATGTTGTAGATGCATTTAATTATGGGCATCAAAATCTAGTTAAATTTGTGCATAATTTTTAGTTGGTAAGCTACAAGAAATGAATTAGAAAGAAAAATCTTGATTTTCTGTATATTTTTGCATAGTAATGTTTTTCAATTAAGTTGGGGGACAATACTTTTTTTGTACAAAGTGAGCCTCATATAGAGTACCACTTCCTAGTTTGACTTGGTGGTTGCAGTGACCTGCTACCATATGCACTTTGGCTAAGTGGAATAGCATCCATATGGACACTCATAATTCATGTATTTTTCTCGATTATATATGAGTACCTAATTAGAGTTTCATTCTTGGACTCATTTTTTGAATAATTCTAATATTCTCCCTCAATTTCACCTAGTTGGGGGGGTAGGCGTATTTACACCTTTATGTTAAATTTAATTCTATGTAATTAGTAGTAATTTATGGAGCCGCCCTTAGTCCAAAAAAGGGAGTCAAAGTCTTTCGTTCCTTTTCGAGTTTCGAGATTCGGTTTGTCTCGAGGTATGATCTTCAACCATCCCAATTTCCTGGTGCCGAAATCTCGAAACCGTTTAACATATTTAAAAAATTAAAAAGAAAAGAGGGGGAAGAAATAAATGTTGCATTTTCCGTCGCTTTCCACAAAGTACTCTTGAATCCGTAATTAATTAAGCTCCTAAATGCAATCATATTTCCCTTAATCTTTCGTGATTCGGGTTTCTTTCTACTAAAGCGTTTTCGAACTCTCAACCTTCGAACTCTCGATCCTCGATTTTCCAAAAAGTAAAAAAATAATTAATCACTAATCTTGATTAATTAAAGCATTAATACAAATGATTAGCGCCTCACTAATCCCATCGCAATTTCGGGATTCAAGGTTTTCTTATGACATATCTCCTGACAACAGGATCCTCGAAGTTTCGAAATGCGAAATCGCATTTTCTTTACACAAAGTCTAAGATTAAGGTTAAGTTGTTTTCAAAACAGGATTAGTGATAACTAAGCTGCCTTTCGCATTTCAGGAATTGAGGAAGGCATCGATTTTCGAAACTCCAGTTTTAAAATCTCCCATATACGACAGTATTAATAACGGATAAATAGAGATATTTTTTGACACGAAAGCGTATCTTCAGGCATATCTTTCCATTAAAGCATTAATTTTTTCATCGCTTGTGTCAGTACACTTGTTATAACACAAATTAAGGGTTAATAAAGGTCCTGTGTTTCGAACTTCATTCTTATCCTTTACATCTATAGCAAGTCGCATTTATCTAGTTTTATACATATTTCCTCTGTAAACAGGATTCTGGTCCAGTGCAAACATCATGGCACCTAAGAAGGCACCCAAAAATAGCGAAGAAGTTGCAGAAAGCTCGAGTCCATAAAGAGACATTGTATCTTATACAATACTGCATGCCATCGATACCATCAAATCCTAGAGGAAAATTTTTGAAACTCTGGATTATGAAATTAAGAATTTCCCTCGTGTTGTCGACAACAAACTCTGAGACATCGCAAAGTCTAAGCTTCACAAAGTAGCTACACAGCCGCAACTCATGAATTATAACGACATGATCAGTTGAGCCTTAGAGAGAACAGACGTGCAGACAAGAAGCATTATGGACAGCCTAGGGGTCGTCATTGGCTCTTTTAGACCGGAGCATATACAAGTAATGTATAAACTATCTCCCAGTCCCAAGTATATTTATAATAAAGATTTCGTGAGTGATTTTCAAAGGAAAGAATGTTTTGAGTCAAACCAAACGTATCCTGGCATAATCAAAGACTGGTGGAGACACGCAGCAAAATTCAGGGCCGACACCCATGGTATTTATGCCATAGCCTCATTAAATGAGTATATGGTCTATGTGATGATGATGTTATGTAGATTTTTCGAGAAGAAAGGTCCTACCCATTTCCCTGCAGAATGGGTACCTCTTTTGCACGAGGCAACAAAAGGTTACAGCTTCAATTGGAATAAGATTTTATCCGATAACATAGCGAAGGAGGTCATGGAATATCAGACTGAAAGATCCAAAGGTCGACCAGTAGCCTTTTATATGTCTGCATACATCATGGATGCTATATGCTTCACAACTCCTTTCCCTTTGATGAATTGGAGTTGGAATCTGACTTACCCGGAACCTATTCATGAATATCATTCTAAACTTTGGGAAGAAAATGCCAAGGACTCATTCTATGAAATATGTCATTTCGTGGTGATACCACTACATCAGATTTTGTACGGCTATGCACCTCCCCGCATTTCAGAGTTGGTCATAGGAAGCCTCAGGGCAATTGTTGACTGGTTTATAGAGGAGAATTTCTCCTACATCAGAGTTTTCGGATGTTCAATCCCTCCACATGCACTCCTGAAATTCCTCCCTGATAGACTGGTGTGTAGGGAGGTAGCTCATCAAATAGTAACAGGTGGAATTGGGATAGAACTAAAGACGGATCAAAAGAAGTCTTGGTCGGTTTTTTCCGTTCAGATTGAAAAATTTTCACTACTCAACTTGGGTCATTCCAAAGTTGAAGTGGCAGCACTGGAGGAGGTCAAGTTGGTAGACCTCGAACACAGGAAACACGACCCTTACCAATTAGTGGGAAATCACATGGCCCACTGTAATATGAAGGCTTATGAACATGAGAAGTCCCCTTGTGATGACATGTTCAAAGGGACTAGGACCTATGAGGAGGTGTTAGAGAGGGTACAGACACTGACGTCCGACTTGCAAGCTAGTTTTCAAACCTTCTAGAAGCATAGACGGAGTGGTCTACCCAAAGTACGGCAAGGAGAAGCAATCACCCTTCCTCAGGAACAAGAGGATACTCCCCCAGGCTTCGGACAATAAGCACAGGATAAAATCAATCCCGAGGAAATTCCATAGGAGACTGAAAGGTATTTGCAAAATGAAGAGGCCTTACAGACAGAAAATTCAAAGATGGAAACAGAGAGGAGGTCTGGGACACCTCTCGAGTCCAGTAAGTCGACTCCCCCTTCATCATCTGTTGTTTATGTCAATATACCTAAGGCCATAGGAGAAATAAGATATACAGAGATAGGAAGTCCCATAGCTTCATTAACTCCTTTACAATTCGCCTTTGGACTCCCACAGATGGGAGCCATATATGTTAGTTATCTCACCCCTATCTCCAGAGATGAGATCCCTCCTTCTGATTATTTTTTCAGAAAAAAGATGAAGGTTGTTCTAAAACAAGAGATGTATATGAGAGAGGGGGGTATGGTGAAGAAGCATAGGGTCTTGATAGATGGCCAGAATTTGGAAGAGGAGGATTTCGCTACAGAGGTAGCAAGCTCCATGGGAGCCATGGCAACAACAAACCTTTTTACTATGGAAAACATGAGAACAAGGATAAAGAAAAGTAACCACACAATAGCTCAATTGCAAGACCAGTTAAATAATGTTGAGAAAAACATTAGAGAAGAGGTGAATAAAATCTTGGAGCAAGCCAGAGCTGTTGAAAGGCAAGAAATTCAATCACTCAAATCAAGCCTGGATGAAATGAACCAGCGGATACAAGCAAGTCAGGTGCAGGTTAATCAGCAAAAGGAGCTTATAAAGCAGCTACATGCTAAGTTAAATTTGACAAAAGGTCGGGCTATAGACTTAAAATCTTTCCAGACAACCCAATTTAAAGTTGCAAGTGATCAGGTTTGTCGATAAAGGTTTTGAAGACTAGTTTCCAAAGGTCCAAAGAAAGTTTTATCTATTTGAAGCTAAGGATCTTCTGACACCTCCTAGAAATTTTGTTTATTTTCTGGAGAAATGTATTGAATGTATAGGATCAAAGGAGGGAGAGACTTCAACTAAACAGTGAAGTATCATTTGAAATCTTATACTATTGAAATGATAGACAAACAAAAGTTAATCATGCAACGGTTAAGGTTGCAGTTTTGTAACTATTTTTCTCCTAAAAAGTAGGAGATTGCTAACCATCAAGTATTGATGACCTTGTATAAATACAAGGAGAGAAGACTAAAAAGGGGTTTTTTTCTCTACAAAGGCATTGTGACGAAGTAATTTTCAAGAGACTCTGAATTAATACAAATGTAGATTGAAGATTCTAGATTTTGTTAAGTCTGAGTTATGTGTTCCCCTGTCTTTTCATCTTTCTTTCATATATCTAATTGATGAATGCTCGGCTACAATTTAGTACAACCTCTAATGTAGAAATTATTATTCGTGTTATTTAAATCATTTACAGTTTTTCCTCTGTATCGGTTATCAACAAATACAAGACCTATGAATGTTTAGATTTCAATATCATATGCTTCATTAATATTTTTCTTGTTTTCATAGTCTTTTGTTACAATGTGATATTCCTCTTCAATTGATGCCTCACCTTGTTAATAGCTTTATGTTTTTCCCCATATCATGCATGTTTCCTTTCCTTTAAATTTAACTCAGATACAAGAAACGGCCTTTAATTTAGTCATCCTATTAATTCATGTTTTAAAATCATTCTCTTTACATTGTGAAATAGAGATAACGAAGCCTAAAAAGAAAACAGAGAATTGTATCTCATTTACCCTTATCCTTCATGACAATACCAGTTTCAAGGCGGCTTAACATCGAACCCAGTCTTTCAGATCAAACCAGCATCGCTCTAAACTTATTTAACACTATCTTACAAACAACAAATAACTAGGTTGAGTTAGAACGTTCATGGGCAGCAATAGAGAGAGATATCAGTATTCAAGAAAACTGGGAATTTCGACAGAGACAGTTGAGAAACCAACTATAGTCCTCACCTTTTTATCATTGAATTTTTCTATCCTCAACTTCCTCTATCTTTTCAGATGCCTTGATAGTATACTTTAGATCCTTAAAGTATAAACCCGGGAACAACATCTTTTTGGTGTCGTTGATGGGGAACGAAGAAACAAAGCTTTTTCCCTGAGAATAATGGCATTGACACTTTCCTTCTTTGATAGTGAACAAAGTTTGAAAACCTTTTAAGGCTACCTTTATCTTTCACTTGGTGACTCCACATTGTTTAAACTAGCCCTTAACCAGAATAACACCAGGAAGAATACAGACGACAAGCAAATTTTGCCTTTTTCCGACCCAGAAAAAATTCTAAAATCAAGAAGATACTTTCGGCAGACTGCCTCATCAACAACTAAAAATTATCAACCTAAATTTACACAGTATGACTCTGAAGATTAACATGGTGAATCAAGTATTCCACCCCCTTACGGGGAATACTCCGTTGATAAAGTTACAACCCATGAAGCAGATTTGGTTCTGCCTGTTTTTAAGACCGAAGATTTCTCAGTCATTTCCCACACCAATAGGGAACGAAGATCTACCTCACT
Source organism: Picea engelmannii (assembly GCA_009831015.1). Classification (NCBI taxonomy): domain Eukaryota; kingdom Viridiplantae; phylum Streptophyta; class Pinopsida; order Pinales; family Pinaceae; genus Picea; species Picea engelmannii. The sequence goes on along the minus strand of ML801421.1, from coordinate 30,609 downwards.
TCCTGTTGTGACCGACTCTCCCTCACTTCTCGAGGTTTGATTTCCCACCTCTCACAACTCAAACAATTATCCTATATATCTCGACTCAACTTCTGTTGATTCTCCTATATTTTCACCCTGTGATTCTGAAGGAACCAGTCCACATTCCCCAAGCTCCTTTTTCTCAAGTTTCCTCCCCATTGATAACCGACTTCTTGAAACCCTTCCTTATAACCCCCAAACTTTAACCGCTAAATCCACAATGGTCGCGGCTGGAGGAGGTGGGGCAAGAGGTGTTGTCACAGGTGGTCAAGGAGGAGGAGTAGGCGGCCAAGTATCGCCTCCTCGAATATTTGAAAAGGTTGTTGCAAGATATGCCCCTCTAGTTCTACCGGTCCCTCTCCATGATTTACCAGAAAATTACATGAAAATCCTGCCCAAGTTCATGGAAGAGGGCAATTTAACGGCAATTGAACACATAATTTTTTTCAATCAATTCATTGACATTCTTGGATTGGAACATGAAGATGTTTACTCCAGACTCTTGGTTCAAACCTTTGAAGGGAAAGTAAGAACCTGGTTTCGAGGCCTAGTAGCTGGATCTATATCGTCATACGATGAACTTGAAAACGCTTTTATCAAATAGTGGGGTGAGCGAAAAGACCATCTTTATTATCTAACCAAATTTTAGTCTCTTCGAAAGAAAAAATTTGAATCAGTTCTCGAGTTTACCCAATGATTCAATAAATTGTACAATAATATCCCAACCTAGGTCAAACCTTCCCAACCTGCAGCGAAAGTGACTTTCGTTGGAGCTTTTGACCCTGACTTTGCCCTGTTATTAAGGGAGAGAAGATCAATAAATCTCACAAAGATGCAAGATGATGCCTTGGAAATCGAATCTAACATGATGGCATCAGGGAAGCTGAAAACCAAATTTGAGACTGGAAACAAAGAAATCAGGAGATAGAGGGAGCAAGGAGGATCCTCTGGATCAGGAAGATCTTCAGAAGACAAAATGGATGATATGGCTAGAATCATCAAAGAACTGTCAAATAAAATATCTAGAATGGAACTAGATCAAGCTAAGAATGAACATTACCCTAGAAAGGAGTTCAGGAAGAACCCTAATCCTCAAAAACACCAAAAATAAATTAAGAATGAAGATCAAAAAATCCAAACCCCTTTTAAAAGCGAAAACTTTATAGGAGGACAAGACGTGGAGGATTTCGAGGAGTTAGAAGAGGATATGAACAATCTTGGCAATGATTGCTTACAAACTTATATAACAAGACAAGATTATGAAAAGTCTTTGACTACATAGTATAGTACTGAGAGTAACAAGAACAGCAATGTTTCGAAAGATTCGACCTATCAAGGAATAGTTGATGATATAATGACCAAGCTCCACCAGAAGTACAACCTAAGACCTAGAAACAGGGTTTCCACAGCCGCTCCAGTTAAAAAGATACTACCGAGCATTGAAACTGACGAAGCAGTTTCAAAAATCACTGAAAAATAGACTGAAGGGACTAAGACCGCTAACATACAGTCTATTAAAACAAAGACAGTGGAAATGCCACCCTTAAGCACGTGGAAACTAGACACCCCTGTTACCAAAACAAAGGCCCCTCAACCAAGGAAGGTTGAAAATAAAGGGTTGGAGACTCAAACCATGTAAATCGACAAAACCATTGGAAGTTTTAATCTAGAGACTAAAATCAATAAGATCAAAATCTCTATTCCCCTTGTCGAACTGGCCAAAAACCCGATATACCGAAAACAAATTGCTAAAATGATTAGTTTTTCGAAAAATGAAAGTCAGACCGATGTTATTAACTTAGAAGATGACAAGCCTAACATAATTTTCAGCCCACACTTCGAAGGTACCAGAGACATTGTTGCCCCTTTCTACATCACTTTGACTGTTTGCGACCATCTGCTCCATAACTGCATGTTAGATTCTAGGGCCTCTCACAATGTGATGCCTAAAGCAATCATGGACAGACTCGGCCTTGAAATCACCAGGCCTTATGGAGATTTATATTCATTTGATTCGAGGAAAGTCAAGTGTATATGCATGATAAAGGACTTAGTTGTAAACCTTGCACAGGTACCTGCAAAAATATTTTTAATGGATGTGGTTATCGCAGATATACCCCCAAAATATGGCTTGCTCTTGTCCCAGTCTTGGGGTTCTAAACTTGAAGGTTCCCTTCAACTTGATATGATGTATGCAACAAATTCAGTTTTCAGAGGATAGTTCATGCGATTGTACAAGGAAACCAAGTTAGCATTTATGGTTAGTGACCCTCTCAGCCCAAATAATTATCCTGTATATATTGTTGATCAGGATTTAGGTAATTGTATATTATCTATAGATGATGATGTTGATGCGTGTATAGAAGAAAGTTGTACAGGAAATAAAAAAGAAAAATAACAAATAGAACAGGATGTATATAGCACTGGTGTTTGGAAAAAAAAAATTGACGGTGCCTCATCTTATCTTGGAGCTGGGGCTGGAGTAATTTTTGTGGCACCTGATAACCAATTCGTTATCCCTTTCTCTTATAGGCTACAATGGAACATTGACCACACTAATAATGTATGTGAGTACGAAGCTCTAGTGTTAGGGTTAGAGGCCGCTAAGAGAATGAAAATTAAAAACTTGGAAGTTTTTGGTGATGCAGAGTTGATCGTGAAATAGGTTAATCACCAGTACCAGGCCAAACATCCTAGGTTAAGCTAATATCGAAATTGTGTTTGGGACCTAATCGAAAAAAAATTCTCTTCTATTAATATTCACTTCATTCCGAGAGCAGAAAATCAACAGGCAGATGCTTTAGCCAAAGCTGCTTCAACTTTCGCACCTCCCACTGCTTTCAAACTAAAATATCATATACAAATGAGACATAGGCATTCCATACCCAATAACATACAACATTGGCAAGTCTTTGAGGATGATGAACAACTCCGAATTTTTTTAGAAACAGTAGATGAGTTCGTCGAAACGCATGCTGACCAAGAGAACCAAAATGATCATATTTTGATCATGCAGAAAGGGGAAGACCCCCAAGAGTTCCAAGATAAAATCGCTAATCACCGTATTCTTGTTTTAAAAAATAATCAGATACCCAAGGGCCTGATTCCCTTAGAAAGGCTCTTTAATCATGATGACATCCCTTTGAAGACTACCTTACAGCCTCAGCCAGAAGAGGTCGAAGATTGCAATATAGGTACCGAAGAGATTCCTAGATTAGTAAAAGTATCTAGGTACCTGTCTCCCGAAATCAAAAGTAAATATGTTGAGTTGCTTAAAAAATACAAATATTTTTGTGCTTGGTCTTATGACGAGTTGAGAACTTATGATACGACTATCATGGAACATAAAATTCCACTAAAACCAGGCGTCAAACCTTTTAGGCAGAAACTCGGGCAGATTAACCCTATCCTATTACCAGTGATAGAAAAAGAAGTCAAAAAACTCTTGGATGCTAAAATCATAGTTCCACTGAGATACTCTGAGTGGGTAGCTAATTTAGTCCCAGTAAGAAAGAAAAACTGCAAGATCAGACTATGTGTCAATTTCAGAAACCTGAATCAATCATCACTCAAAGACAATTACCCATTACCTAAGATGGATCGCGTTTTAGAAAAAGTAGTTGGAGCTAACAAAATGTCTATGATTGATGGTTTTTCAGGTTACAATCATATCGCAGTGCATCAGGATGATAAAGAAAAAATTGTTTTCACTACCCCTTGGGGTACTTTTATGTATGATAAAATGTCTTTTGGTTTAATGAATGCATGGGCAACTTTTCAACAAGCCATGGATATCGCGTTCGTGGGTGAAAGAGATAAGTTCGTTGTTATCTATCTTGATGAGTTGATTGTGTTCTCCAAATCTGATGCAGAACATCTAATGCACCTTAAACAAACCTTTGAGAAATGCCGAAAATTTGATCCCAAGAAATCTCATTTCGCAATGCAAGAAGGTAAACTCTTGGGCCATATCGTGTCTAAAGATGGAATCAAAATCGATCCAAAAAGGGTTGAAGCAATAGATACTATAAATTTTCCTAGAAATGTAAAAGAAATTTAGTCTTTTTTAGGAAAAATAAATTGTTTGAGGAGATTCATCCCTAACTTTGCTGAAATTAAAATTGATAACAGATATGCTCAAAAAGGACAGTGAGGTGAGATGGACAAGCGAAGTCAAAGTGTCATTTCAATGCATCAAGAAAGTAATAAGTGAAGCACTGATCTTGGCAAGCCCAGATTACACAAAAGAGTTTTTGATTTTTTCTTTTACTTCAAAACATACTATTGCAGTTGTATTGTCACAGAAAAACGAGGAAAGTTTTGAGCGGCCTATTGCATTTTTTAGCAAAATTCTCAGAGATGCTGAGTTGAAATATGATATATTGGAGAAACGGGCCTATGTAATGGTGAAAGCTCTCAAGGCTTTTAGAACTTACATGTTGCACTCAAAGATCATTGCTTATGTATCCACTAGCTCTGTTAAAGATATCCTGGTGCAACTAGACAACGATGGAAGAAGAGGAAGGTGGTTAGCTAAGATCCAGGAGTTTGACCTAGAAGTCACACCAACTAAAATTATCAAAGGTTGGGGTTTGGCCAAATTGCTTGCCGAATTGAATTTAAAAGCACTTGGGATAAATCAGCTGCAAGAGAACGAGAGATTTATGGAAATAGATGAACTTGATGTCACTGCACCTACAACCAAAATTCAAGAAAAGTTTTCTACTTCGGCCTGGTATCACGACATCGTCCATTACCTACTCACGCTTCAATGTCCTAGTGAGTTAACCCCGTCTAAATCTAGAACGCTAAAGTTACATGCTGTAAAATACTGTATCATAGATGCTAAATTGTATTGGAAAGACCCCTTAGGTTTCCTACTGAGGTGTTTAGTCGAAACTGAAACTGAAGGGGTTATGGAAGAATTCCATGTCGAAGTGTGTGGAGGACATCATGCATGGAGAGAAATAGCTTATAAAATCTTAAGAAACAGATATTACTGGCCCAAATTATTCACAGAGGTGAACACTAAAGTTTGAAATTGTGTCCCTTTTCAGTTGTTCACAGGCAAGCAGAAGGTCCCATCTTTGCCCCTAATTCCAGTTAAAACTGAAGCCCTGTTTCAGCAATGGGGACTTGATTTCATTGGAGAAATTCATCCACACTCCAGTGCGTAGCACAAATGGATCCTAACTGCTACTGATTATTTCACTAAATGGGTGGAAGCTATCCCCACAAGAAATGCAACTGATTCGGTAGTAATCAGTTTTTTGGAAGATAATATTTGATCCAGGTTTGGTTGTCCTCGAAAGATAGTCATTGATAACATGCAAGCATTTAATTCAATGGCCATGATAACTTTTTTCCAAAAATATAACGTCGTACTATGACACTCCACAGCTTACTATCCACAAGGTAATGGTCTGGTTGAATCATCTAACAAAAGCCTGATTACCGTGATAAAAAAGGTTTTGAATGAAAACAAGAAAGCGTGGCATATCCATTTAAAATATGTTCTATGGGCCAACAGAATAAGTACTAAAAGATCAATTGGGATTTCCCCTTTCCATATGGTATATGGCACTGACGTCATTTTACCAATAAGCCTTTCTCTGCCAATAATGAAACTCTGGAAAGATTCAAATGAAGAACCCAACGACATTACCAGAAGGATAAACCAGCTGGTCGAAGTTCAGCAAAATAGGGCCAAAGTAAATGAAAGGTTGAAAAGATATCAAGATAAAATGAAAGCCTTATTCGATCAGAAAACTAAAGATAGAGAATTCCTCCCTGCCGACTTGGTCCTAAAATGGGAAGCCATGAAAGAAGACGCTGGAAAACATGGCAAATTCGATATGATCTGCTCTGGCTCATACAGGATTTCGGCCTTTGAAGGAAAAAATGATTTGTTATTAGAAAACCTGGATGGAGACATTCTCAGTGCCCCTGTAAATGGGCGGCATCTTAAACACTTCATGCAATAATGTGTTTCTAAATTCTCATTGTACATACCGGTTTGTTTTCATTCTTTTTGTATAGATTCCCAAAAAAAAATTAATAATAATAATAAATAAAAATATAAAATAAATAACTAAAAGTTTCTTTAATGACGTTTCATAATGATTATAATGTTATGTTATTCGCAAGGAATGTTTCTCATGAAACAGTGGACTTGAGGTACTGAAAGGTGACATGCGCAGGTATTCCTATCAAGTATCTCACAATGAAAAAGGTAATGAATGAGTAACATTTGGTTTGGCAATATAGGAGGTAATAAAGGTATGAAATCCCATTTTAAAAATTTGGGATAAAAGTCCTAAGAAATACGAATGAATAAATCATAGATTCATTTTTGTCAAAAATAAAAAATAAAAAATAAAAAATAAATAAATAAGTTCTTGAAGTAATAAAAAAGGGGACTTAAGAAAAAGTTATAAAAGCTAATTAAGAAAGTCTCTAATAACATTCATATGTATAGCAGTTTTTTCTAAAACCCCCTTACCCTCCTCTTGACCACAGTAAAGCCTTTTTCCTGCCTGACGATGGATGTCTAATCATAAAGTTTTATGAGAACAAAGGGGTCTCGCTTTGGTCGTGAACACTCTCGAACAAACTTTCAAGAAAAGAGAGTAGGTTGAGTTTTTAGTTCTTTGACTTTAGCTGGATCATAAACATGTCTAGGTTAATCTTAACCTTATTAGTTATCCTAACAGGAATAACTGATCGTTTTTTCTCAAGGACGTTCCCTAGACTAGATGTCAAAAGGTTTCCCTTAAGAAGTTACATGAAGCCCATGATTTTTGAAGGCAGGTGAGAAGATTAACCCAGAGCTATTTAAATGAGTTGACAGACTTTGTTGTTAAAAAAAAATAAAGATTTTTTCAAACAGATATCTTCCCAAGTGTATTGTATACTCATTGATTGCCCCCACTTCAAAAAAAAAAAAAAAATGAATACAGACAAATGGTGAAAGGAAATTCAATATTGATTGCCCCCATCTAGTTCAAAGAGATGAAGAAAGGAAACTCATTATATTGATTGCCCTCATCTCAACATTTAAATGCTTGGAAACAATGAAGTGGTGAAAGGAAATTCAATGTGGGAAGTCGGATCACTTCACCGGGGTACTGAACAGGCTCACTGGTAGTGAAGCAATATCCTCATATCTGATAAAAGTTGTTATACATGAGTTACAAAATGCCCTGGTAATTTCTCTTCTTTTCGGTTGGATTTTCATCATAGGTTTATGGGATCTCCTTACCGGACATAGTGCAAATACTTACCTTAATGCAAATGGAATCACGTGAAACCTGATAGGATGGTTGATTTGGTTTTGATTATCTTACACAGATTTGAGGTCAGTTTCAAGAGAATAAATCTATTGAAAACTCGGCTCAATATAGTCAAAATTTATGTTTTTGAAGAGTTTTCAAGGTTAACGTTGAGACCCTAATATTGTTCGGTTTTTCTCCTAATCTGTTTCACAGAGCCGAATCATTGACTCCATTACCCAATGAAGGCACTTGGTCTACATGTTCTTCTCATCCCACAAGGATACAAGATCCCTAGATGGAGCCTAATGTCAACACGAAGTTTAAATTTTTCTACCCTTTAAAACTGAAGCTTCATCTTTTCCTAAGTCATGGAGCTGCGCTTAGTCCAAAAAAGAGAGTCAGATTCTTTCGTTCCTTTTCGGGTTTCGAGATTTGGTTTTTCTCGAGGTATGATCTTCAACCATCCCAATTTCCTAGTGCCGAAATCTCGAAACCGTTTAACATATTAAAAAAAAAAGAGGGGGAAGAAATAAATGTTACATTTTCCGTCGCTTTCCACAAAGTATTCTTGAATCCGTAATTAATTAAGCTCCTAAACGCAATCATCTTTCCCTTAATCTTTCGTGATTCAAGTTTCTTTCTACTAAAGAGTTTTCGAACTTTCAAGCTTCGAACTCCCGATCCTCGATTTTCCGAAAAGTAAAAAAATAATTAATCACTAATCTTGATGAATTAAAGCATTAATACGAATGATTAGCGCCTCACTAATCCCATCACAATTTTGTGATCCGAGGTTTACTTATGACATATCTCCTAACAACAGGATCCTCGAAGTTCTGAAATGAGAAATCACGTTTTCTTTAAACAAAGTCTAAGATTAAGGTTAAGTTGTTTTCAAAACAGGATTAGTGATAGCTAAGCTGCCTTTCGCATTTCGGGAATTGAGGAAGGCAGCGATTTTTGAAACTCCAATTTTGAAATCGTTGATATACGGCAGTATTAATAACGAATAAATGGAGATATTTTTTGATGCGAAAGTATATCTCCGAGCATATCTTTCCATTAAAGCATTAATTTTTCATCGCTTGTGTCAGTACGCTCGTTATAACACAAATTAAGGGTTAATAAAGGTGCTATGTTTTGAACTTCATTCTTATGCTTTACATCTGTAGCAAGTCGCATTTATCCAGTTTTATACATATTTCCTCTGTAAACAGGTTTCTGGTCCAGTGCAAACATCATGGCACCTAATAAGGCACCCAATAAAAGCGAAGAAGTTGTAGAAAGCTCAAGTCCAGATAGAGATGTTGTATCTGATACAATACTGTATGCCATCGATACCATCAAATCCTAGAGGCAAATTTTCGAAACTCTGGATTATGAAATTAAGAATTTCCCTCATGTTGTCGACAACAAACTCTGAGACATCGCGGAGTCTGAGATTCACAAAGTAGCTATACGGTCGCGACTCATGAGTTATAACGACATGATTAGTTGGGCCTTAGAGAGAACAGACGTACAGACGAGAAGCATTCTAGACAACCGAGGGGTCTTCATTGGCTCTTTCATACCGGAGCATATACAAGTAATGTATAAACTATCTCCCAGTCCCAAGTATATCTATAATAAAGATTTTCTGAGTGATTTTCAAAGGAAAGAATGTTTTGAGTCAAACGAAACGTATCCTAGCATAATCAAAGACTGGTGGAGACATGCAACAAAATTCAGGGCCGACACCCATGGTATTTATGCCACAGGATCATTAAATGAGTATATAGTATATGTGGCGATGATGTTATGTAGACTTTTCGGGAAGAAAAGTCCTACCCATTTCCCTGCAGAATGGGTATCTCTTTTGCACGAGGCAGTCGAAGGTTACAGCTTCAATTGGAATAATATTTTATTCGATAACATAGAAAAGGAGGTCATGGAATATCAGACTGCAAGATCCAAAGGTTGACCAGTATCCTTTTATATGTTTGCATACATCATGGATGCTATATGCTTCACAACTCCTTTCCCTTTGATGAATTGGAGTTGGAATCCGACTTACCCGGAACCTATTCATGAATATCATTCTAAACTTTGGGAAGAAAACGCCAATGACTCATTCTATGAAATTTGTCATTTCATGGTGATACCACTACATCAGATGATGTACGGTTGTGCACCTCCCTGCATTTCAAAGTTGGTCATAGGAATCCTTAGGGCAGTTGTTGACTGGTTTATAGAGGAGAATTTCTCCTACATCAGAGTTTTCGGATGTTCAATCCCTCCACATCCACTCCCGAAATTCCTCCCTGACAGACTGGTGTGCGGGGAGGTAGCTCATCAAATAGTAATAGGTGGAATTGGGATAGAACTAAAGATGGCTCAAAAGAAGTCTTGGTCGGCTTTTCCCGTTCAGATTGGGAAATTTTCACTACTCAACTTGGGTCATTCCAAAGTTGAAGCTGTAGCGCTGGAGGAGGTCAAGTTGGTGGACCTTGAACACAGGAAACACGACCCTTACCAATTAGTGGGAAATCACATGGCCCACTATAATATGAAGGCTTATGAACATGAGAAGTCCCCTTGTGATGACATGTTCAAAGGGACTAGGACCTATGAGGAGGTGTTAGAGAGGGTACAAACACTGTCGTCCGACTTGCAAGTTATTTTTCAGACCTTCCAGAAGCATAGATGGAGTGGTCTGCCCAAAGTACTGCAAGGAGAACCAATCACCCTTCCTCGGGAATAGAGGATACTCCCCCAGGCTTCGAACAAGAAGCACAGGATAAATTCAATCACGAGGAAATTCCACAGGAGATTGAAAGGTCTTTGCAAAAAGAAGAGGCCTTACAAACAGAAAATCCAGAGACGGAAACAGAGTCCAGTAAGTTCACTCCCCCTTCATCATCTGTTTTTATGTCAATATACCTAAGCCCATAAGAGAAACAAGATCTATAGAGCTAGGAATTCCCATAGCTTCCTTAAGCCCTTTATAGTCCCCCTTTGGACTCCCGCATATGGGAGCCATATATGTTAGTGATCTCACCCCTATCTCCAGAGATGAGATCCCTCCTTCTGATTATTTTTCAGCAGAAAGAGGAAGGTTGTTCTAAAACAAGAGATGTATATGAGAGAGGGGGGTATGGTGAAGAAGCATAGGGTCTTGATAGATGGTCAGAATTTGGAAGAGGAGGATTTCACTACAGAGGTAGCAGGCTCCATGGGAGACATGGCAACAGCAAACCCTTTTATTGTGGAAAACATGAGAACAAGGATAAAGAAGAGTAACCACATAATAGCTCAATTGTAAGACCAGTTAAAGAATGCTGAGAAAAACATTAGAGAAGAGGTGAATAAAAGCTCGCAGCAGGCCAGAGCTGTTGAAAGGAAAGAAATTCAATCACTCAAATCAAGCACGGATGAAATGAACCAGAGGATACAAGCAAGTCAGGTGCAGGTTACTCAGCAAAAGGATCTTGTAAAGCAGCTACAGGCTAAGTTAAATTTGACAGAAGGTCGGGTTGTAGACTTAAAATCTTTCCAGACCCTCTCACTGGAAGCACATACAAAGATAGAAGCCGAGCAGCAGAAATTGATCTCCAAAATAGATATCATTCAGAATTACTTTCAAGAGGTAAGCAAATCCCTTGATAATATTATTTTACAGAAAAAGGAGGCTAAAGTAGCAAGGAATACCTTCCAGAAAGTAGTTGCATGTTCAAGAAACATAGAGATATCGAAAAATCTAAATCTTTCTGTCACAGAATAGATAAGAGGAGACATTGTGCTCAAGGTATGGGAAACAAACATATCCGAAAACAAGAAGATAGTAAAAGAAATCAAAGATGACTATGAAGGAATCTTTGATTCTTTGGATAAGAAAGAATTAGGTATTGAAAGAAATGATTGCTCTAAGCCACTGGGGCAGATAAACATTGTAAAACAACAGTTGAACAGCAAAGAGATCTTGAAGGAGATTCAGGCGGAAATTTCACAGTTGAAGGAAATCGATGCCAACCTAATAGACAGATGGTTGGTACAGCCCAATTTAAAGTTGCAAGTGATCAGGTTTGTTGATAAAGGTTTTGAAGACCAGTTTCCAAAGGTCCAAAGAAAGTTTTATATGTTTGAAGCTAAGGATCTTCCAACACCTCCTAGAAATTTTTTATTTTCTAGAGAAATGTATTGAATGTATAGGATCAAACGAGGGAGAGACTTCAACGAAACAGTGAAGTATCATTTGAAAGCTTATACTATTGAAATGATAGACAAACAAAAGTTAATCATGTAACGGTTAAGGTTGTAGTTTTGTAACTATTTTTCTCCTAAAAAGTAGGAGATTGCTAACCATCAAGTATTGATGACCTTGTATAAATACAAGGAGAGAAGACTGAAAAGGGGCTTTTTTCTGTACAAAGGCATTGTGACGAAGTAATTTTCAAGAGACTCTGAATTAATACAAATGCGGACTGAAGATTCCAGATTTTGTCTAGTCTGAGTTATGTGTTCCCCTGTCTATTCATCTTTATTTCATATATCTAATTGATGAATGCTTGGCTACAATTTAGTACTACCTCTACTATGGAAATTATTATTCTTGTTATTTAAATCATTTACAGTTTTTCCTCTGTATCGATTATCAGCAGATACAAGACTTGTGAATGTTTAGATTTCAATATCATATGCTTCATTAATATTTTTCTTGTTTTCATAGTCTTTTGTTACAACGTGAGATTCCTCTTCAATTGATGCCTCACCTTGTTAATAGCTTTATGTTTTTCCCCATATCATGCATGTTTCTTTTCCTTTAAATTTAACTTAGATACAAGAAACGGCCTTTAATTTAGTCATCCTATTAATTCGTGTTTTAAAATCATTCTCTTTACATTGTGAAATAGAGATAATGAAGCCTAAAAAGAAAATATTGTTTCTCCTTTACCTTTATCCTTCATGGCAGTACCAGTTTCAAGGAAGCCTAACATCGAACCCGGTCTTTCAGATCAAACCAGCATCGCTCTAAACTTATTTAACACTATCTTACAAACAACAAATAATCGGGTTGAGTTAGAACGTTCATGGGCAGCAATTGAGAGAGATATCAGTATTCAGGAAAACTGAGAATTTCGACAGAGACAATTGAGAAACTAACTATAGTCCTCACCTTTTTATCATTGATTTTTTTTATCCTCAACTTCCTCTATCTTTTTAGATGCCTTGACAGTATACTTAGAGCCTTAAAGTATAAACTCGGGAACAATGGGGATATTTTAAATAACCATGAAGATTTTTTACTTATCTAACTAGATTAGGGGCATTATTTAATATCCCACAAACGCATATTCTATGGCATAGGTTTACTAAATGAACCCTTGTGGCACGCACCCTTTGGCATTCCATGTGCATGTATGTAGCTAGGAATGTTAATAGTCCCCTAAGATCATTATGATATCTCAACTATTTTTGCAATTGAGTCTTGACACATTGGTATAAATCCGTGTATAATATATTTGCTCTCTTAGATATTTTAATCATGTGGCTTACAGGATTCTACCTCACAATTCTTCTTTCGACATTGGCATACATGATTTCTTCATCTATCAATCCTCATTGATTGTACTGTATTTTATTTTCCCCATTTGATAATTGATAGAAGGGCTTGCTATGCAACTACATCTTTGTCTTAAGTGTGAATACGTAACTAATTTTTTTCATATTCATTGTTGTTTTTATAACTTTAAAAGTTGTTAAGGTTTAAAGTTATCCCCCAAATTGAAAATGTTAGGCTCTTGGTGTAGATGTCCTCCAAATTGGTGCAAGTTCAAAGTTATAAACAGCTACGAATACACAAGTTAGTTATTCAATTATATAGATGATCACAATTGAGACAAATATGTTGCATAAATAGGTGCTTTCATTAAAGGTCAAATGAGGAAAATACAATAAGACAACTAATAAAGATTGAGAGATTGAGAAATCCTACATTCTGAGAAGCACTTTGAAGTTGAACCTTACAAGTTGTGTGATTAAAAAGTCTAAGAAAACTAATGCATTGTATATGCAAGTATTTACAAATGAATCTATACTTGCTTACATAAATTATTGGAATTTCATAATTATTTTACACAATTATTATCATTCTTAAATTGTGACTATAAAAATAAATTATTTTTTTATGTCATGTTTAATAATTAAAAAAAAAATACCTCTTACATTGTTGCTTGTTTTTGGGTGTTGTGTCATTATTTTCAGTCCACGCTTGCATGCATACTAACCTTCTTAACATTGGGGAGTTTTAGACCCATGGTTCATCCAAAGTGTGTCCAACAAAAAACCCCTAAGCACCGGCATATTAATCCTCAGCCAAGGTCGAGGAAGGTCTCACCTGAGATGCAAAGAGGATCACAGAGACCATAAGGTCTTGTGTCAGCGATGAAGGATTAAACATATGAAACACTATTTCCATTGGCATCCATGTAACTCAGGTTTGATATTATATTTTGCGACAGAGAATTGAAACAATATACACACATATTCAACTCATTCATAACAAACACAAAATAGATCAGAACTGCCATATCATTATTATTGGGAGTATTTCATCACACAGTGATATATAGTGCACTAAAAAAATGCTTAGGAAATCCATAGAACTTCATATCATTACTATGTAAAACAATGGGAATACAATATAATGTGTCATGTGCCTTGCTTTAGGATTCATACATAATAAAGACACAGGAATATATTCAAAATATCACAAGATTACAGAAGGCTCAGAGCGATCTCAACACTTATAACTAAGCTAACTCAAAACTCTTTGACTGGTTATCTCACAAAATAACGCACTGACCAACTAACTCTTGTTTTGAGCTTAGAGCTCCTTTTTATATCTTTTGTTGTTGGGGAACACTGTCTCTTTCTGCTCTGCTCCACTCGCTTGTCTGATCCAAATACCTTGCACGCTTCAAGTGCCTGTCAGCGCTCCACGTAGACTCTTTGCATCAGGGTCAATCTTAATTGTCTGGCCAGCTCATCTTCTGGCCACTCCACGTCTTCATATGTTGTAGGCAATAATCATTTTGGGAGATTTCCTGGTGATTCTTTTTCTTGATTCTGGCAAGCATCTTCTTGGTTTCTGGCTCAACTGACAAAACTCGGATCGACACGCACTTGGTAGTATTTATACTTGGCACGTTGCTAGATAAACCCAATCCGTTGCGCACTCTATGGCATTCCTTGTGAATTTCCTTCAATGTGTGCAAAACTATGGAATGAGTGTGCACAATTTCGTTTGTGTGCGTGCGTAAAACTAGACCCAAAAATTTGGGTGCCAACAGGCCCCCACCACTTTTATTTGGCACGTCCTCGAGCCAGATGCATTATGGAATGATATCGACGACGGACAATACCTTTCCCTTGAGATTTTGCATGAATTCTAAGAACTCATGCTCAAGCTCAAAAAACTCCTCTTGAAGCATCTAGGTAATTTGGACAGTCGTTTTTGCGACATCAGTTGTGACTGTCGCAGACATGAGATCTATGTTGTTGAGCTTCTCAACCAAGGGGCTAGCATCCACTAGTATGTCAGAAAACTGGGTGAACAAATTCAAGGATGTATTGGCCGCCACGAAAACCATGTCTGATGTGTTTTAGTGCTTCGCTCTTGCTACAGTAATCTCTTTCATTCTTGTAGTGATAGCCTGCATCACAAGGACCCGCTCCCGAGGAGGTAGTGAAGTGAGGTCTCACTTCTGCTATGAGACCTCCATTTCAGTTGTGCTAATTTATTATGCAATGGTAGATATCTCAGGTGGAGCTAAGAGGTGAGTCCACAAGGTCAAGTCGTAGTCCACCAATGTGGAGAAATTTTTCACCTGCAACTGGCTATTGTGAAGAGTTGCTTGAGCTACCTAAATCAATGTGGGGCGAGGTGAGGTGGGGGGCTCCATGTGAAGCAGCGGTTGACCCTTGTCAGCAAGATACAACTCGAGTTTTTGAAGGCAAGCCTTTACTGCAAAGAGGTTAAGGCCCGAGGGAGTATCAAAGTTTGGAGAAGAAGTGGTAGGAATCATGGCGTATAAATTGTCCACCTCCCTCAGCAGGTTGTGGAAATATGAGCAGAGTTCGGCGTACTAAGCTTGAGTGGTTTTGTGTGCCACCTTGTCGGCATCATATTACTTATGTAAGGCTTGATGCTCCTGCCTTTATTTTTGATACTGCTCACACATTTGATTGTGCATGAAAATATCGACTTGATGTTGAAGTTGTAATTAGGCATGGTCTTTCCCAAGCCACTCATTGTGCATGCCTAATTCAGAGAGTAATGTAGCAGCACATTCATGCATAAGAGGCATAGGAATTAGAGCCAAAGGAATACCACCATGGTGGGCATCAATAGCAAGTAATGAAGGGGGGTCCACCCAAAGTATGTGAGCTGGAGAACTGGCATTAGCGCTGGAAGGTAACGGGCGTGAAGTGTGGACTAGTACTTTTACAACTCCCTCAAACTGTCGAGAAATATGGTTGACGGTGTGTAGAGCCTCGGAATGGATTTGTTGTTGTAGCAGCAATTAGTGTCATAACACATTTATTAGTGTTGCGATTTTCGGCATCATCTGAGCAGGTCTTGGCTGAATGGATGGGATAGAAGTGTGAATGGATGAGCTGGATCAATGTCGCTTAGCTCCCGGTGGTTTTGGTTGCACTAGATATTGCATAGGTGGGGTATCCCAAGGCGTTTTGTCGAGTGCCTCATTAGTGGTACCCTTGTCGTGCGAGGTTGCATGTTGAGTCTATTGTCGCGTTATTTCGGCATTTTTGCGATCTTGGTTGCGCTTAGTGCGCGTCTCAAGAGTTGTAGTGTCTTCGAACAGGAATGGTTCAATATGTGCAGGCCAGTCGACCTCGCCTTGTTGAATTTCATCCTCAAAAATACAGAAAGGAAGGAGCGCCATTATCACGCCCTGGTCATTGTTGGGATAAATGCAAACATTATGTAAAGTGCATTCAAAGATAAGGTATCCATCATACCTATCGATAAGGGTGCGCAGAATTCATTCTTGTGCAGTGATGGTCTAGATGAGTTGATTATACCACTCCTAGAATAAGTCGTTGTGATAATATTGGACATGAGGATCCTTTCTCTCATGTAGTCGTCGGAAGTAGGGAGCTTCAAAGATATGTCGATTGACGGTAGGTCGTTCAAACCCTCGAGGGGGTTGCCATAGTACCATTGCCAACAACAATAGGATCCAACTATAGTGAAACTCCTTGCCTGAATCTTGGGTGTCCAAGCAATCATCGATAAATTCATTCAGCACATATCGGGCCCAGGCAATTTGAATCCCAACAATGCACTGCTCAACTGCTATGACGACCTCGTATGGGCATTCTTCTCTGGTACTATTGCGCAAAATTTTGCAAGCTATGAGTTGTGTAGCAAAACAAACTGGTCTAGTATTGATTTCTAAAATAGGGATTCTCCGCCTTCCTCAGTGGGTAGAGTATGTGCCATATATTTCTTGTTGGGTGGCATCTTTCGTGGTAAGGGATTTTTCTAGCTCCTCACCCTATATGGGTAGGCCTATTACACAGTGGATTGCAACTTCATCGACCAAGTATTTATCTCCCAGCCAGAGATAGCCACCATGCATTTGGGTTTGTTATCCCTCATTTCTAGGGATAACTAAGGAGATGATGAATCGAGGCCCTCGGGTTGCAGAGATGGAGTGTCGAGGGATGGACTGACTTGTGATGTCCACTTACACATATGAAGACCCACTTCACCACCGCACTCCTTTGGTTCATCATGATGGCATCTACCACATCAACTTGTTTTCGGAAGACAATGGGTCTTGCTCCATGAGATACAAGTTAGGTATTGTGGTAAGTGTCACTTTAATACTTGAGGCATTTGAGTATGTTGCATTTAAAGATGCTTTTGATTATAGAATGTCTTCTTGGAAATTATGCTCTTTGCCCTGTTTCACCTTGGTGGTTGACATTGTGCCCTAGTAAGTGTTCAACCTTGGGGAAATTTTTGTTACTGGGAGTTCTCCTTGATGAGTCATCATACCATTCC
>ML801421.1:0-13142 GCA_009831015.1 Picea engelmannii | reverse complement strand
CAGAGGGGAAATTCTGTTGATACACACTTTAAGTAGGAAGGTTCATCCTAGAGTTCTTCCCATAGTTCTTAAATCTTGAGGATTTAAACCCCTTCTTATTGAATTCCGAACCATTCTTCTTATTCCAGTCCTCGTGAGGTTCTGTCTGAATCCCGAACTGTTCATAACAATACCCTGCTTTCCAAATAGTGTCTTCTAAGGTATTTGGGTCATCAAAATCAATCTTGTTCTAGTAGGTCTGAGGTAACCCACTAATAAATCATTGCACTTTTACCTTTTCATCCTTTATGTAGGGTACATTCCTCATCAGCTCAGGAAGTTTATTGACATATTCCTCTATGATGAGCTTTCCCAGCTTGAGTTCATAGAACTCCTTAGTCTTCCGATCAAAGTATTTCTCTGACAGATACTTCTTCTTGAAGTGTTTCTCAAACTGTTTCCATGATAATTCCTCTTCATGGATTCCTTTCACATTCTTAAGGTCTTCCCACCAAATGGAACCCTTTCCATTTAGGTTGAAGATGGCTATTCGAGCCTTCAAGTTTTCAGAGTAGCCATGGAATTTGAAGTACTTCTTTAAACCAAGCAACTAAGCTTCTTCCTCTTACCCTTTCTCAATATCTCCATTGAAAGAGGGTGGTTTGGATTTCTTGAACTCTTTAGGGTCATGACTTATGGAATGTTTTCACTTCTTTCCTTTCCTTTGAGAATGTGAGTTAGTTTTTCCACTAGAGGATCCCTCAGAGTTGCCAGTTTCCTCTCCAAAGGAGTCTCTCGATGAGTGTCCCCTGCTTCCAGGTTGGGCCTTCCTCGAGGTACTCCTCCTAGTGTGGACACTTATGGGACCATGTTTTCGTATCTTGGGTGGACTTTGAATTCTCTTCGTATGTCGTCGGTCCACCTGATTAGTTGCGGGTCCATGCTGCAGCTGCCTTTGTATGTTGGATAAACTCTGCAGCAAGACTGCATTAATTTCTGTTTGTTTTTCTTGCTCTTTTATCAATCTCTCATTGTCGGCCTTGCAACTCTGTAATTCAGCCATGCGACTCCTTACAGTTTCAGCCAGATCTAGAGGGGTTTCTACCGCCTTCCTTTCGTTAGATTCTTCGTCTCTATTGTGGGAACCCTCCCCCACTTCATGATGCATCACCATCCTTTATACTTGTAGTTTTCCCGCGATTTACTGAATGCTTGAGTGCTGACAAAACACTGACCGTTAGCCAACAATCTATTAGTTTACGAACAACACACAATTCATATTTCTTAAATACACACACACACAGAAGAAGGTTTTGTTCTTTCATTCAATAAAAGTTTAACTAGACTTTTTAGGAAAGAGGTAAGATAGGGCGTCACCCTTAAATTTCTTTAAATATGATTTTTACGGAACTCGTCCATGAGCCCAAGCAGGCCAAGTGTTGTAACCATGCTCTGATACCAATTTGTAACACACCCGACTCTTTAATACTCTTTTAAGGGGTGGGGCATCATAAATTCATTTTTTCCTTAACTAAATCATCTCAAATCATTTCTTCGGGATGATTCATTCTCTTCTACTTGAATGTAGCTTTCTAATGACTTCTACCAGATTATAAACCGACCCTTGGATTATATCTTACGGATTCCCAAAGTTCTTAGGGTGTTCAATGGTTGAGGGCCACGTGACGTCCCCGTGGCTTCATCTTGTTAGTATCATCTCTTGGTTCCTACCTCCCGTAGGGAAGGTCCATCCATCAACCAATCTGACGACTGGATTAACCCTCATTTGACACACAGGCTAGCGGGGAATTCATAGTTTGGCGCTGAACGTCTCCTTGATATTTATGCACGAGACCCCCCGAAGTCCCGAACTTTCAAAGTCCCGTAATCTTGCCACGTGGTTCTTGCCTTCGGACCTTTTTGATCTCTCTACAATGCTACATCCCAAATCCTCCGAAGTCCCGAAGTCCCGGTCTCCCGGATTCTTGGTCACTTCACCAACCATGTTGGCTAGGCAGACACATACCAAGAACTGACACGTAGGAAGGGTCAGGGTGACATGTGTTACGTTCCAATGGGCCTATAGGGTATGTGATACACATGAATCCGGGTGACACGTGGCACGTCAAGCTGGGGTCCATGTCACCATGGGTGACATCACTGCACCACAACACCCCAGACTGACAACCTTCTAGCATTCCTCATATCTCACGGTCGATATCTGACCACGTATATTTATAGATCTATGGCTCTTGTTACCTCATGGATTTGGCGTTCAGGAGTTTTGTGATGCAAACTCCTCTTTTCTCTCGAAGTGCCCAATCTCCGAACTAAAGGGGCTAGCGCCACACGTCCCTGGTATATTGACGGCTGGGAAATAACCTAAAGGATCCCTCGATCTACGGTTCTGGGTTCTTCGCAGCTCTAGATTTCAGGGTTTTGGATCTCGGTTTAGTTGGTAAGATAGGTTCACCTAACCACCTGGGGAACCGTCCAATGTTGGTCAACCTTACGGGTAACTATAACTCTTGGTCGCATTTAGTCGGTTTATGACTATGAGGGATGACAATACTTCGAAGTCCTGGACTTCCGGAGCTCTGAAGCCAAAAGGAATTATCTCCCTTAGGCTTAGCCTAAGGTTCCTAAGTGTTGGTTATATGGGTTCTCCCGAACATATCTCGTCCATTCGTCTTCCAGACGAAAGGGTCTTCCCTTTCGAGAATTAAATCTCTCTATCCTTCCTGAGCTTCATCAATGATACTGTTAAGGGTTTGGGCATGATATCTCGGTCGCACAACAAGGAGTTTGAAGGGGATAGTCTCATTAGACGGACAGGGCCAGATTGACGTAATACTTCCTATCTCGGTCGTCCTATAGGTTTATGTCCCAAGGCACCTTGAAGGCTAAGTTGGGGCACATAGACAATTAATCAGAAGCATAAGTTCACAAGAAGACAATGCATACATAGAACCTAACCATTTCAATACAGAAACCATTTATAGATATATAAATACACGCATGCATCCATTATTCCCAATTCAAAGCACAAAGCATGAAAAAAATTATCAGAACCAGAAGATGTGATGCGATTGGTGAAAGGGGTGCTCGTTTCCACCCAACCATAGGCTCACTCACTCCTAACAGATTCACCACTAGCCACCCCTGATCTAGACCACGATGCTCTGAGATATAATCCTTTCTTCTGACTTAGTGACAGTAGGGATGAAGGTTACTCTCCTCCTTCTGTAGGATCTTGGAAATGGTTTTCACTATACCAAGCAAGGAAGACCGTCTGAGTACTTCCTCAGTCACTCAATATCCTTGTTTATCAGCTTGTATCATAACCCTCCTAGCCATCTCCTGCGACCAAAACACGCTCATTTCTTAGTTCTTCCTTGAACCCAAGAGCTTAGTCTCTTGTCTCTGCACTCTTCGCAGGTCTTCCTCTACCCACCACACCTTCCTTTCTTGCCTTCCTCAACAAGATTGTGAGTGGCTCGAATTCCCAGTCTGTGGTCAGGTATGAAAGCCTTACAGATGGGTGCTCCACCCCATCCCTTCATTAACTCTTGAGGAGGTCTTCCCACCTACCAGCCTGACTGTAATTCATTCCCGGGTCAAAGGATTGTTATGGTCCTAAGCAATTAAATCCAGTAAGGTATTGGTTTGGTGGAGGTTAATGCAACCATTCCTAGTCCCCTTCACCATCTCTTTCATAGCATTTGTGGTCTCTCTTAGCACACCCCCCTTCCAACAATCATGCAACACTTATCCATTTTCTAGTAAATAATAGAATTTATATTCATCGACCTTTTATACAAAGGTCCATCAAATCAAACATTCACACATATTGAGTTTTCCATAGTCTCTTGGCCAATATAGTTATATTTACAAACTATGGGAAACATGGTGTTACATCGTGTGCTGAGTGGAGAGAGTGATTATTCACAAGGTGGCAGTGTTTATATCATACCAAGAGACGATGCACACAGTGGTAGTGCACGGATTGGACCAAAGGCAAGAGTGAACGTGTGTAGTGCACAGTCATTTCTGGAAGAGAGGGTGCAGATTGGTGGTGCACCAACATAGAAGGAAGATGGAGGCTCCCCTAGTGGTGGAGGAGATGAGACAATAGTATTGGATTATCTTGCGCAACTGCAAGTAGATACCTCTTTGGGTCACCTCACGATAATTTTAATAAGAAGATGTCTTGCCCCCCCTTGGTACCACCCCCATTGTGCATTTTTAATCAAGAGGAAAATACAATAGTTAGTGAAGAGATTGGATTCGAGGAAAGAGAAGAAGAAGAAAGAAGTGTTGAGACAAGTGAAGAAGAAGGTGAAGTGAGGAATACTTTACCCCAGACGATAGTAGTGTGGAAATATTCAACCAATAACAACGAGAAAGGAGGAACTAGTTCTAGTTCAAATATGGAAAATCAAGATAATACACTGAGGTTTCCTGTGTTCCATGGAATAAGTAAGGATGATGCAGAGCAACACTAGTTCACCTGTGAAGAAATCTAGTATGTAAAGAGAGTTATAGACGACACGACCAAGATTGCGCAACTCGAGACTACATTAAGGGATAGGGCCCTAATGTGGTACGTGAAATATAAAGCTATTGCGCCAGTGGGACAAGTGAGGTCCCTGGTTGAGATCAAGCGAGACTTGCTTCGGGAGTTTCAAAAGCCAAAGTCAGAGTCCCAATGCATTACAAAAATCAAGGAAATCAAACAGAAAGAAGGAGAAGCCATCTGGGATTATGACCAATGATTCAAAATCTTGTTGGATAGACTGACGTTCCATATCCAACACGTGTAGCATAGAGAATGGTTCATTGCAGGGTTGCTCCCCCATATTCGAGTCCCGCTCACCCAACAAAAGGTGATGACTTTGGTTGAGGAATTTGAGATCACTATGCGATTAGAGGCCACACCTAGAGGCCCATAGACATTGGCAAGGTTGGCGTAGGTTTAGTCATAACTAGTCAACCTAACAACACAACTGCATGATATGGCTAAGACTAAAGTCGTGCACAATCATGTATGGTGTACTACATTCCGTTCAGAGGGGCATTGTCGAGACGAGTGCCTAGTCCTTCCAAATTATGTGGTGACCGACGTACTGAGTCCATTTCCATCGAGGCAGTCAAAATGGTGTGATATTTGTGGGCAATGAGGCCATGTGCTACCCCACTGTCCCACATTACAAAAATATCAGACAATGAATCACACCCCATTCTATGAGTTTTGTAAATCTGTAGGCCATGATGTCAATATCTTCCACTCCCTTTAGTTTATTCAAGACAACACTCATGATGCTTTTTGGATACAAGAGGAGAAAAAGGGTGGTGAGCACAGTGGCGCTGACAAAGGTGGATATCAAGGAGGAATCCGAGGTGGATATGGGTGCGGTTGTGGCTGCGAATATAGTGGAGGTGGTAGACCCCCCACATGTTTCAATTGCGGTGAGATTGGTCATGTCTAATGATTTTTCACTAAGCCATGCGTGCTCTGCACATATTGTTACAATGTTGAACACATAACCGAGGACTGTCCCTACTTATTGAAAAAGTGGGAGGACAAAAATACTAATTGTAACATCATGCATGCCTAGCCATGCAAAAACAAGAAGAAGAATGGGAAGCAGGCATCTGTGTAGTAACCCGCGAAGGGGCGAAGACTGGGGCATAATTCGAGCATGGTGAAGGCTCTGGTCAACAACCAGACAGTAAGAGTAGAAAGGCATTCCAACCCCATCCTAAGTTTAATGTTGCCTAGCAAAAGAAGTTTCTATGCAATGCGTAGAGAGCCCTTGAGGAAGAAAGGGCATGCGAGGAGCTGCAATGTGTGACTCAGAGGTCTATTAAAGAGGCCCAGATCCAAGAGGAAGTGTAGAGGGAGACACAAAGGTCGCTAGAGAAGCCACAAATCCATGAGGAAGTGTAGGGGAGGCACAAAGGTCGCTGAAAGAAGCTTGCACGCATGAAGAAATACAATGTGTGACGCAAAGATCTTTGGAGGAGGCTTGCGTGCGTGAGGAAATTCAATGCACAACCCAAAGATCAATAGAAGAAGCACACAAAAAGACTATGTTGTGACGCATTGAGCAAAAGGCTTATGAAGAACAACATTGGGAGGAGTTGCAATGCATAACGTGTGTAGAATCCTTACACGACCTAGGTCATTTGAAAGAAGCTGAGGATCAAGTCAATACCTTATTACCCTACCGTATGTGCTTGCTTAAAGATCCAAACGCTGCAAGTAATTTGAACTAGATGTTAACTGCTTGCATGAAATAACAAGGAGAGGAGACCACTATATCAGCTCCACTACCAAAGAGGGATGTCTGCCAGGCCAAAAAGCCAAAGTGCACTAGCCGAGAGTTCAAGATGACAACAAAGCTTGGTGGGTATGATATGGATGGAGTCATGTTGGACCTGGGGTCCAATGTGAACATTTTTCCCAAGAAATATTGGGAAGTGATGGGTAAACCCAATTTGGTCTGGTCGCCCATACAGATCCGGTTAGCCAATCAATACAAGATCTATCCCATAGGCCAACTAGAGCAAGTAGAGGTCAACATCGAAGGAGTGAAAACAAAGGTCGACTTTGAAGTCATTGAGATCAAGGATGAGTCTGATCCATACCCGACATTGCTGGGAATTGATTGGGCCTTTGACAATAATGCAATGTTAACTTGAAGAAGAGACACATGTCCTTCAAAATTGACACCCTGTGCATGGTCACGCCATTGGACCCATATGAGGGCGACCGCTACAATGAACCTGTAGATGAGGATGCACAGAGCTCGAGATTTGAAAATATTTATAAGGTCATGGGGTGTAGGAAGGACTACATCAACTGCATCGCAGATGGAGAACTAAGCTGGAGGAGTGTCAAATATTATGACACATATTCTGACGATTGCGTGGATAGATGGATGAACAAGATTTACAAGGTGTCAACAAGGAGGTGCACACATATCGTGATAGAACAATGCGTGGAAGACTTTGGCTCCTATCAGTATGATGGGTCGGAGATAGTGGACATATTGATTACATGGATACAATACATTCCCAAGTATCAGCGTCCTCGTTCTCTTGACTCAATATTGATAGGGATTGATGCATGAGCATCGCCATCAACATTCAATGAGGCCAAGTGGAGGACAACTCAACATTCAACGCGCACATTCAAATTGGTTTTGGATTCCAAGGAGAGCACGTCTCTTTAATGTTTTGAAACTATTGTAATTAAAGGCCCATAAGATTTTGAGGCATGAGCCATTGTAAACAATCCGGGAGATTGTAATTTCTTTAATGCCCACATGATTGTACATATTTGGAGCATTGACTCATATCTTTATTGTAAATGCTCATTTATTTGTGATAATATTAGTGGTATAATGCTTTAATTATGATGTGAAAGCACTAGAGGAGTCGAAAGGAAGGCTCGAGAAGCCCCTCCATGTATAAATGTATGTAATCTATGCCCAAAAGAGGTCGTTGAATATTATTGTATTTGTTGTTGAGATCATTGTGATTACTGCGGAGAAAGAGAGAAGCTGAGAGCTGTGGGAACTCTTGTAAATGTTTTCCTGAAGGAATATAATAGAGGAGATTTACTTCACATGTCTGAGTTTTCTTATCTCTGAGTTATTTGGGTAATGTTATGTTATCTATTTTCTGTGTTTATATGCCTATGTGTGTATTTCATGGTTGAATGAATGAACCTTTGATGTTATATAAGTTTCAATTGTTTCTCTTCTGAAATCCTCGTGCAAGGAGTACACAGTGGCCATGTAAGGAGTGTGAAAGCAAAGTCATTTATAGACTCGATAGTTCATGAGAGATAGAGTGAATTTCGTAGAGTGAGTGCTAGGAGTGCACATATACTCGTTTGAGTATAAAAAGCTCGAAGGATAGACTAGTGCAAGGAGAGCACGGGGCCAACACTTAGAGAAGTGTCGAGAGAGTGTCAAGGAGAGTGAGCGCAAGGAGTGCGCAAGAGATTTTTTTCTAAGTCTCAAGCTCGAGAGAAGTAGCACAAGGTGTGTGCCAAGGTTCGAATCACTTAGAGTGACAAAGCCCAAGAAGAATAACAAGTGAAGGTCCTTGGGGATATGATTCATTTTTTTTGGAGGTTGAGCGGACAAGATCCGTTCGGGAGAAGCCAAAGTTTTTCACAACCGTCAGATTTGGAGAAGGTGCGTAGGTGTTAACCCTTTAAGTCCTTCAGACTTGCGAATTCGACAATTTTAGGGTGTGTGTTATGGAGCAGACAAATTTCCTAAAGTCCCGGAGTCCGAAGTTAATTTGGACCATTGGTAGATGGGGGACACATGTCCATAGATAAACAGTTATTCGGAAGTCCAGCTATCCAGTGAACCTGAAGTGTTGTTGTAAGAGTGTGCAAAACTCCTGAAGCTTCGAAGCCCGAAGCAGATCTTGATCGTTGGCATCAAGGCCACGTGTTGGCATATTGCTAGTGATTTAGGAATCCGACAATCTAGGAGAATGGAGGTGTAAAGTGTTTTGGCTCGAGAACTCCTGAAGGCCCAAAGGCCGTAGCTCGACTGTCTGTTGAGAGGGATACATAGATCGTATATCCAACCCTTCGCTAGTTTGAAGTTCGTAGGATTTGAAGTGTTGTATCTTGAAGAGATTTGAAGCTCGAAGTTCGAAGTAATCTTAGGTTTTCGATTGAAGGCGAATGTCAGCTGTCCGATTTGCCAATTCAGAGTTCATGCATTTAGAGGTGTTGCACATTTAGACAGGAAAAAATCCCGAAGCTTGGAGTCCTGGAATTTTTGTGAATCGTAGATCAAGGCACGCATTATGAGTTGTTGATCCCTGCCTCTATTCAGCTATTCGCGAATTCAACGTTCGGGAGGATTGTTGTGTGTTATAGTTAGAACTCCCGAGGCCTAGAGCTCTGAAGTGCCAGAGTTCCTATTGGTTAAAGAGCTTAGCCCATGATTTTGGCCCGAAGTCATGTGGATTTCTTTGCTGACTTGATAAGACCCTCACACATGCAAATTTATGCGAAAGGAAAAGAAAAAAGGCTTGTGGTAGAGTATTTCGAGGGTTCAACAAGAGCCTGAGAGCTAATTCATCTCCCTTAAGTGAACGATCCTAGATCGGGAGGTCGCACCAACCCCAGGAGTGGTGGGGGTTTGAATCAGGGATTCCCATGGTATGATGAGCCGCACATCGCGAATCATATCATGAATGGGACCATATCGAAGAATCCATATGAGAGGGATTCAGAGCAGATACATGAATCCACCTATATAGGTGTGATTTTGAAGGATGATGGGTAGTTGTACATATGTAGTTTCTATTCCCTCACTACGACCCAACATCTCCTAAGAGAATTCGAAAGAAGGACACCTTCCCGGGACCCAGAATCCCCCTCATGCTAGGAAAATAAGCGAAGTCTCAAGGGAAGACTTCTGCTACATTCTCCCCGAAACAACATGAAGACTCAGCTCACTCTAGAACCGCTAAACCTATTGATAATACAAATGAACTTTATAGGAAGCTCTTAATTATTCATACTTAGGGGGCATAGTAGACTAGCAGGATACGAGGAAAGTAGCATTGCGACCTACCAGGGGCCACCACACTTCTATAAAAACTTAGCACCCATGTGGAGAGGTGCAAGAAACATGCACGACGCCTCCCTCCGAATCACAAGTGCGCATGTACGGGCATGTCCAATCAAGTTCCGGGCCTTGTAATCCTAGGCCTCTCACATGTCAAGATGTCGACGTTTTCATTGATAGTACCAGTAATAACTACGATGGCCTTCCCAACACCCAAGATCAAATAATAAGTATCTATTCATCCAAAGGCACTTATTCCCTAAATAATGCTCTGACGTATGGGCTCACAAAGGAGCGCAATAACATCTCATGCAACCCCCAGCTCGCTAAACCACATCCCGTAGTACCAGAATAAGGTGCAATTACACATGTCAAAAATAACTCACTATTACTCCGAGTCCAACATCTACCTATCCCGTAGTCCTCATTTGGTAACTTGTTTCCTTTCTCATTAGTTTTACCTTGTTTCATATGCACCTTCTACCATGTATAAGAAAACCCTTAAAAACTCAGTTTCATCTGCAGAGTCCCCAAGCAACAACCTAGAGCCAACCACCCCGCCTATTTCCAAAGAACTCCTTTCTGTGCCTAACTTAGAATTTCCATGGCCTCCTCAAGCAGACCCCAGGGATGAAATAGATCTCAGGTTGTCACCAATCACCAAATGAAAGACCAAGAATTACCTCAATATGTCACATTCACGGGGTCCCAAACATGACATATACATGATTTCCAGTTCATCAATTACAATGTCCGCAACTCCGAGCAATTCCCCATCTTAGCCTTTCACCATTATGCCTGCAACATCCACAATGAAGATGGCATGACAGTCACTCTCACCCAAGAGTGGGCCCAACCTCTTCGACAAGAGGGCATCCTCTTCTTGTTGGACAATCCTCACTTTGGGCACAACGAAATTGTTACCTTTTGTGCCCACCTATTATTAACCCTGTTATCGCACAAATTGTAGGTTGGGAAAAGCCCGACCCAATCCACAAATGTGAGACAAATATGGGAGTAACTACCCACTGTCACCTTAGATAGATACTCCCCTTGCTTTAATGATGATAAATCACCACAAGGGGGGAATCCCGGTGACCCTAGCAGAATTGAGACATAAAGTGATATAATGGAAGGTGAAACCCCTATAGGTCAAAGTAAGAAGTGGAAAATGGCTTGGGTAAGAGTCTTGTTGGTAAGGATAGGTTGTCAAATTGGAGTGTACTTGCAAAGGAGTGTTATACCTGCCCGAGACAAGAAAAAATGTAGAAGTAAAAGCCGAATAATCAAAGGGACAAGAAAGTGAAGCTTGCTGTCCTATATTGAAGCAATAAAAAAGAACATATATCAACAAGTAAATGATAACAATGGCTGCAAGATATATCACCAAAATTCAAGTAAATGATGCAAGAAACTAAGCTAGCAATTACTGAATAGAACAAGACTTTAGTGACAATAGAAGGCTGTTAGAAGATGTTATCAACAAATTTTATGACAAACAAGTGGCTGTAGAAAACTTTTTCTATAGCAACAAAATCCAACCACCAAAATGAGCAAGTAAACACCCAAGATATAGCCAACCTCAAGTAGATTAAGTATAGTGGCTTCCAAGCAAATTTCAATGGTTGAAAAGTGAATAAAAGAAAGAATTTAGGTGAGTTTGCTGCATCCCCAATGGCTGTAGCATAAATTTATTACAACAACAAGAAATACTTAGCCAAGCTAGACGCCCTAGGGGCTCAAGTAAGCCAATAACATGTAGAATTGAATCCACTTTAGACAAATGAAATGTCTCAAAAAAACATGATTTCTAATGCAACAATTTTGTTTCTCCAATGCAATTTTTAGATTAGTGCTTTTAAACTATTAGGTAATGGAGTCTTGGTTGTATGAGTTGGACCCACTACTTCTCTAGTGGTGTAAGCCCTTTTACTCCCTAGAGCAAGAGATTCCAACAAAGGTAAGTTTAGGAGGGTGTAAGCCCTTTTACTCCTCCTAGCAACCTTGTGAAAAATGACTTATCAATTAACAATTAAGATGAAACTTGGTGGAGAGTGTATACCCTTATACTCCTCCAAGGGTTTTAGACAAATGTAACATGAAACAAGTAGAAAATATCAACAAGTGCATAAATTTTCTTACCAATTCCACAAGATAGCAAGATAAAACCCCAACTTTACCAAGTAATTTCCATCCACATGCAAGAATAAATCTCCAAGAGAAGTGTGCACCACTTTAGCTCCACAATATACCAATAAGCATCCAAAAAATTTGCACAAGAGAGAGAGAGATAACTCAAATTCCCAAAGAGGGCGGAAATTTCAGCCAAGTATGTTTTCTCCCAAGTGAGAGAGCTATGATAAAATGAAATGATTTGGTCTCTTATTTATACAAAACCTCAATATAATGTTTGTCCACATAACATTAGGGTAAACCACAAAATAAGTAGGTTGACCTCCTTTATTTTTCCCCTTTACAAATTTAATTTGATATTTACACAAATTAAAACCCAAAAATATGACATCAAGCCCTAAAAGGGTGATGTTTTGGCTCTCTTAGCAAGTCGTTGAGTGGTTGGAGAATATGTCAGGCCTCCAAAGGCTATGTGTCACTGTTTTAGGTGTCCTCCTCTCCATTAATCATGCTAATCCATCATCAAACTTCACTACCATCATCAAAAACCTAGCCCCAATTTGACATCAAGCCCAAAAGGGTAGCACATGGCCTCCAAAGGCAACATCCATCTTATGGCTACTCCTAAGGTGTGGTTTATGGCATCCACTATGTGGGCTTCAAGCCCCAATGGTGGTCCAAGCTAGGCTTGTTCCTCCAAAAATGTCCATGAAGCAAGGTCTGACAAAGACAAATGAGTGTGCCCTCCAAGGGTCTCAAGTCAAATGTATCATTCTAATTAAAATCAATTTTTAATACAATAGCCACCTAAACATGTGCATCAAAAATACATTTTCAAATTAAAAAAGTGCTCAAAGACCCTATGCAACTTGCCAAGTTTAGGTATGGGAGGGTTGTTAAGGTGACCTATTGGGTGAGTCATTCCTCACGCCAAGGAGTGTTTCCCAAGTGGACCCTCTCTAAGTCATGCAAAGAGGATGGAGTGGATGGGGGTGAGACTTTTGGGCATGGGGTTCATGACATACAAGGGTTAGTATTATCTCATTTATGGGTGCCTTTGTAGAGGGTGTGTTGCACCTCCATTTTCAATGCATCCTTTTTCCAAGCCCATTTATTACCATGAATTAATTAAGGTATTTCTAGGTTGAAGCCAAAGTGGGACTTCTACCTAAGCATGAAAAACATTGCCCACCTTGACTCTACCCTAGTCATACTGTGCTTCCCCAATTTGAAGACAATATGTGGGACTTCTACTTTTTCACATTGCCCAAACATTGCCCAAACATGCTCTACCTTGGTTGGAGTTTCATATTGTTATTTTTCACGGGGCCCATTATTTTCTTATGTGAGACATTTCATTGTTGTCGGGATCCCTGGGAAAGCATCTAGAAGGTTTATGATTGGATTTTATCTTTTTTT